>CM076577.1:1451778358-1452007932 GCA_034641835.2 Pinus albicaulis | reverse complement strand
ATTGATTTCAATACACTTAAGAAAAGACACAATGAAGGAGTGTCAGAATTCATCAAGAGATTTAATAAGTTGTACCTGAGTCTCCCTGCTGATATGAAACCCCATCAAACTACTGCTAAGGTTGTCTTTGTAGCAGCCTTTGACTCAGAATTTGGTTTCTCTCTCAGAGAAAGAAAACCCACCACTCTGGATGATGCTCAGGAAGATTCACTAGAGTTGGAAGCAAACTTTGCCTCCACTGGCAAGTCAAAAGGAAGAGCTGAGCATGATACCAGAAGAAGGGGAAAAGAGGAAGTATCTACTTCCAGTCAAGACAGAGACTCAGACAAAATGGAAGAAATGAGCAAATTGATTAAGAAAATGGTCAAGCTCGAATTAGAGGCCAAGAATTCAGCTTTAAGGAATTTCCAAAATGCTCCAAACAGGGGTTACAATCCTCAGTACAGAAAACCACCTCTGCAGATATTGCCAAGGGAAGCAAAGGAGCAACAGGATCAAGTGCCACATCCATTGTACCTGGAAGGTCCAGTAGACGATTCTACTGAGGACGCTGCCTATAGACTGGAGGATGCAAATCTTGCCTTTTCAAATAGTAATGGAGAAGAATGCCCTTTGCAAGGGAATGATGAAGCTGGGTGCTCATTGCAAGAAGAAGAAAAGATCAGAGACACAGATGAAGCAGAATTTGATCATTATTGTAAACAATTTGATGATTTCATGCAAGCACATTTCAATAGAAGATATGATCTCAGATCTTCTAGGAAGAGGACTCATACCCAAGAGCAAGAAGAAGAGCTGCCCCAAAAGGAAGCACCTGCTTAGGAGGAGTCAACAAAGCAAAAAGACACAGACAAAGGTAAGGGGCCTCTAAACAAACCTTTGCAATCTAATGATCAAATCCCTTCTTCTTCAAAAGTAGTCATTCCTCCTAATACCAAGTCCATGTCAAAAGAAGTTAAGCCCCCAGTTGAAAACAAAGAGTCAAAAGAGGTTGTGATAGAAAAGTCCCCCCCTGCTTTCAGTCTGCAAAAGGAACTTGAAAAGGTCAAAATCCCAGTCCCCTTGACTGAACTGTTGAAACAGCCAGCATATCAATCTCAAGTCACCTCTTTCATGCTCCCTCCAGAAGCACCAATCATCCCATATAGTCTCAACCTTCGAGAAGAAAGACCCATGGTAGTTTTTGGCCCTCATGTTGAGGAGGTAGATCCTTCTACTCCTCCCTTCTATGTGTCTTTAGTGATCCATGACCTGCTATTACATAACTGTATGATGGATTCTGGGGCTTCCCATAATCTTATGCCTCTGTCATTCATGGAACAACTAGGTTTACAAATCACACGTCCATATAAAGACCTCTATTCATTTGACTCCAAAAGAGTTAAATGCTTGGGGATGATCAAAGATTTGGTAGTCAATTTGGCTCAAATCCCAGCAAAAAGTGTGGTAATGGACATAGTGGTGGCTGACATTCCAGCTCGTTTTGGCATGTTGCTGTCAAGGTCCTGGGGAACAAAAATTGGCGGATCAATTAAAATGGATTTAACATATGCCACTATCCCATTTTTTGGTGGCCAAGAGAGGAGGTTGTACAGGGAGACTAGATTTGTCAAGATGGTGACAAAGGCTGACAATTCTATGAATTCATCAGTCTATAGTAAAGAAGGAGATTTTTCATGCTTGATGCTGGAAGAAGATCAAGATTATGCTCATGAACCATCCTTCTGCCAGATCAAGAGTGAGCAGCCCTCAGAGAACATGGAAGCAGGAATATGGACACTACATTTTGATGGAGCAAATTCTAAAGAAGGTAATGGAGCTAGAGTGCTATTGATTTCTCCTACAGACATATGGGTGCCATTGTCCTTCAAACTAGAATATGAAGCCACCAATAACGTGGCTGAATGCGAAGCACTCCTGTTAGGATTGCAGACAGCCAGGAACATGGGCATACAAAGTCTAAAGGTTCTGGGAGACTCAGAGCTGGTAGTTAGACAAGTCAGGAATCAGTGTCAGACCAAACATCCTAGGCTAAGGGCTTATAGGAATGAAGTTTGGGACATGGTAGAAAATTTCTTCTTGGCATTCAATATCCAGTTCAGGCCCCGAGAACATAATAGGATGGCTGATTCCCTTATTGTGGCTGCTAGTACATTTCGACCACCTCAGAACCCTCTTTTAAGATATGAAGTTGAGGTGCGTTACCGGCCTTCAATCCCAGATAACATCAAACACTGGTAGGTATTTGAGGATGAAGAACAGATGAAGAGATTCCTGGAAACAGTAGGGGAATTCTCCAATATGGAGATTGATGATGAAGAAGAGGTAGAACCTAAAGATATTCCAAAAAGAGATTGGGAGGAGAAATTGGCAGGAAGCAAAGTGTTGCAGCTAAAGGGAAATATTATACCTAGAGGGCTGGTGCCTCTAGAAAGATTATTTGACAAGAATGATGTCTCATTGCAGCCCAACAAAGTGGTAGAAGAAAATCAGGTTGAAGACCTGAATTTCGATACTGAGGCTGACCCCAAAATTGTCAGATTGTCCAAGAAGATCCCTGGAGAATATAAAGAGCTATATCATAAATTATTTCAGTCTTACAAAGACGTGTTTGCATGGTCCTAACAGGATTTGAAAACGTTTAATATCAGTATTATGCAGCACAAAATTCCATTGAAGATAGATGCAAAACCCCATAAGCAGAAGCTCAGACAAATAAATCCCCTGTTGCTGCCTTCTATTGAGAAAGAAATTAAGAAGCTGTTGAAGGCCAAAATAATTGTACCATTGAGGTACTCTGAATGGGTGGCAAACCTTGTCCCTGTACGCAAGAAGAATGGAGAAATAAGGCTGTGTGTGGATTTCATAAATTTAAACAGAGCATCCTTAAAGGACAATTATCCACTGCCTAAGATGGATCACATCTTGCAGAGGGTAGTTGGAGCTTCCAGAATGTCAATGATGGATGGATTCTCTGGTTATAATCAAGTGGCTGTACTTTCGGAAGATCAGAAGAAGATTGCTTTCACCACACCGTGGGGTACATTTATGTATGCCAGGATGCCTTTTGGATTGATTAATGTAGGGGCCACTTTTCAGAGAGCAATGGATATTGCCTTTGTTGGGGAGCAAGATAAATTCCTGGTGGTCTACCTCGATGATATCACTGTATTTTCAAAAAATTATGCTGAGCACATTGAACATCTCCG
The DNA here is from genome assembly GCA_034641835.2 of Pinus albicaulis. Lineage (NCBI taxonomy): Eukaryota > Viridiplantae > Streptophyta > Pinopsida > Pinales > Pinaceae > Pinus > Pinus albicaulis. The sequence goes on along the minus strand of CM076577.1, from coordinate 1,452,004,723 downwards.
GAGAACTTTTGAGAAATGAAGAAGGTATGATCTCTCCCTTAATCCTCAAAAGTCTTTATTTGCATTAGAAGAGGGAAAACTTTTGGGCCATATCGTGACTAAGGATGGGGTGAAAATAGATCCCAAGAGGGTAGAGGTTATAAATGGTATTGCTTTTCCCAGAAACAAGAAAGAGGTACAAGTATTCCTAGGGCGCATTAATTTCTTGAGAAGGTTTATCCCTAACCATGCTGAGATAGTTAGGCATATAACAGATATGCTGAAGAAGAATAATGAGGTAAAGTGGTCACAAGAATCACGGGAGGCATTTACCAGGATAAAGAACGCTTTTGCAGAAGCCCCTGTGCTGGCTGGACCAGATTATGATAAACCTTTCATGATTTTTTCTTTTGCATCACCTCATACAATAGCAAGAGTTTTATTGTAGAAAGATGAGGAAGGGTATGAGCAGCCTATTGTCTTTTTCAGTCAGGTGCTCCGTGATGCAGAATTAAAATACAACATATTGGAAAAGCAAGCATACGCTCTAGTGAAATCCCTCAAATCTTTCCGTGTATACATCTTACAGTCCCACATCACTGCATTTGTGCCTGCAGCTGCTGTAAAAGATATTCTTATTCAGGGGGAAAGTGAAGGAAAAAGGGGCAGGTGGATCGCTAAAATACAGGAATATGACTTAGATATCCGCCCTACTAAGCTGATCAAAGGACAAGGGCTTGCCAAAATGTTATCAGAATCAAACTATCAAGCCCTGGGCATAAATTTGTCCATTATAGCAGGTGAAGAGTCTGAGGAGAAAGAAGAACGACATGGAATTGGGGTAGCTACTCCAGAAACACATCTAAAGTACCTCACCAGTCAGTGGTACAAATAGATAGTAGAATATCTCCTTACACTCGGTTGCCCTCCAAGCTGTGATAAAGCTAAATACAAAGCATTACGATTGAGATCACAGAAGTATATAGTCGCCAATGGCCGGCAATACTAGGGAGATCCCTCAGGCATCTTACTCCTGTGCCTCACAAAGAATGAAGTCGAGAGTATTATAGCAGAATTCCATGAAGGGATCTGTGGAGGTTACTACAGCTGGAGGGCTACAGCTCATAAAATTCTGAAAGCTGGCTTCTATTGGCCAAAGCTTTTTGGGGATGTTTTTGCCAGGGTAAGAGCATGTGATAAATGTCAGAAATTTTTTGAGAGACAGAAATCAGCACCATTTCCCCTGATTCCAGTGCATGTGGATGAACCATTCAAACAATGGGGTATTGATTTTATAGGTGAAATACATCCTTCATCGAGTGGACAACATAAATGGATATTAACAGCCACTGATTATTTCACTAAATGGGTGGAAGCCATACTTGCAAGGAATGCTACAGATACTGTGATCATAAAGTTCATGGAGGAGAATATCATATCCAAGTTTGGTTGTCCTGCTAGGATAGTGACTGATAATGCACAGGCCTTCAAGTCTAAAAAATTTATGAATTTCTGCCAGCAATACAATATCACACTGAGTCACTCTACAGCTTACTATCCAGAAGGGAATGGCTTGGAAGAGTCTTCAAATAAAACTCTGGTGAGGGCCTCGAAGAAGACTATCAATGAAAATCAGAAGAATTGGGATTCCCAATTGAAATTTGCTCTATGGGCTAATAGGATCACTAGCAAGAGAGCAACTGGGAAATCTCCCTATGAATTGGTATATGGACGAGCAACAGTTTTTCCTGTACAACTAGCCTTACCAGTGGCCCGCTTCATGCAAGAAATCCAGGAGGAACCTGATGATATGATCAAGAGAATCAATCAATTGGTGGAATTAGAAGAAACAAGGGGCTAGGTGAATCAGAGGTTAGTAGAATATCAAGAGAAAATGAAACACATTTTTGATCAGCACGCAAAAGACAGGAAGCTGCAGATTGGTGATTTGGTGCTCAGATGGGATATCCGAAGAGCTGAGAAGGGAAAACATGGTAAATTCGACCCCCTCTGGTTTGGTCTGTTCAAAATTGTGGAACGGGGGGGCAATAATACTTTCAGGTTGGAGAATTTACAGGGCGATTTGCTGGACGCCCCTGTAAACGGTCAATTCCTTAAGCCCTACTTTCAGTTCTGATTTAGGCAAAGACAACCTGATGTATTATATTGTATGATAGTTTCCTTTTTTGTGTTCGTTTGAATAATGTTGGTGCTGTGATGAATTATAAGTGAAAAATGGAGGTGCTAGAGAGCAGAGTCTACGTACATGATGATCAAAGGGTCTACGAGTTCTCGACACGTCCAAGGATGAACATGCCGTCCCCAGGTGGAGCCAACATTGATCATAATCGGCTTCCTATAAAATTCCATAGGCAAACTGGCTTATAATCCTGCAAATCCTCTCTTCCAGCCTTAAAAAATCATTTCTATGACTATCATTGCCTTCCCGCCCTCAAATTAAATTACAAAAAACCACAGATCGTAAAGCTGAAAATTTCACAGGCCTAGCCCCTTCTGCTAAGCCTCCGCTCCTTTCCTCCACGGGACCAAAAACCAGAACCGAAAGCAAAGGCACTAGGCGCTTATCAAAGAATATCGGGCACGTTCTAAGCAGTCTGATCAGACCATAAATCAACGTACCTCAGCCCTCCCGCTGTTGTGGTCCCCGTGCCCAGAACACTGTTTAAAACCGGGTGGTATGTATCGCACCGCCTTTCGGTGGTAGGCGGTATTTCTCCTTGGGCCAGCGATTCCATACAACGCTCACCACGTGTCCCCACATATGGCCCGAATACCGCCCTCCATCGCGCATTATTGTTAGGACAAAGACGCGCAGCGATATTCATCACAGTCGTTCGATCTGGAGGTCATCATCCAACAGTCATCGCGCCCCGAAGCTGCACGAGTTTTAGTCCAAGTGTACAGTGCTCCTGGCCCATAGTCCATCGCCTCCGACGCTCTTTTAACCGTCGATCTCCTCCCAAGATCGGACGGTCAAGATCTGCTCACCCCGCTTTTGACCAGCTCCCACAGTCAGCACTCCACGTCATCCATTTCCCGCTGTCCCGATATCGTGCCACCTATCTCCCAGTTTTTCTCCACGTGCATTCTGCCACCCCAGATCTATATTTGGTTCATTTCTTCGTTTATTACGTATTTTCATGATTATGTTCGCATTCTTCTCCACGACCACTCCACACTGTTGCGCTGCATTTTCTTCGTCACCACCCTGCGCCGCTTCACCATTTCACTAGTCTGTACGACCGCTTCCATTAACCCCACCACATCTTCCATCCTCATATGCTTGGACTTCTTAACATGTTCTCGGGTTTTGCAGGTTTATAGCGACGAAGAATTACCATAAGTTCCAGCCCCCATTACAAAAGCCGAGTACGCTCCAAAGGACCATTTATCAGAGGTAGAATTATGGAAACAGGATTTGGGAAGTTGTTACGACACAACTTTCATTAAAGAAGCAGGGGTAAAATCTATCAAACCCTCCGGAGTTATTCAAAGCGTAGATTTTTGCAGATGAAGACATTAATGTTGCGGCAAAGAGTATCAGTGGAAGATCCAGGAATTCAGTGTCCAATATTGAAGATTTTCAACCTTAATTCAGGGTCTAGCCGACAAAGGGTACGATGCACGAAAAACAATACCCTCCAGGTCTTCTTTCAGCCAAATTTTCCTTCAGGAAAGGACATGATGTTTATGTGATATAACTTCTTTCTAGTGTTCCTGAAGAGACTTTCACCCACAACATTTACTTTAGGAAGAAGGCTCCAGAGTACATACAGCATTACAGAGCCGTCAAACAGTATGGGCGGGCATTGTTTCATCATTTTGTTTTAATGAGACAATTAAATGATCACACCTACCCCTTTTATTATGTTTTCTGTTCCTCCTATAAAACTCCAGGAGAACGAATTATTTATGGTTCCAGATTTTATCAGAAAATGATGCAGTGAAAGGCTTTTTGCATACATTTTGTAAAATTCTTGTATGAAGGCTCAAAGCCCATAGGGTCTCAGTGAGGAGGAGTTCTATCTATCAAAGAGGATTATGGTCTTTGGTATTTCACAGTCTGTAATCTTCTTTATTGTCTTATATTAATAGAACATTTCATTTCATCCATCTTTCTTGTATCATGTTTTGGAATGCGAGTGGCTCACTGATTTTTGGTATGGATTCATCCTAGTTGATGCCCATGCTCGGATCAGTCAAGCGCTTTAAATATGGCTCATGCATGATATTATGTTCCATTATACAGCTATCCATACTTCTGCTATATTAGTTGCTTTGAGAGGGTGCTTTTAAAATGCTATTATCATGTATGGATTCTTAGATTGGTAAGCCCACACATGGTGGTATTGTATATCTGGGTATCAACTCAATGTTAACTTATCTTCTCAATATTTCTTTCACTACATACACCTTCTGATAATTTATGTCTGTGAAGTATTTCTGAATCGGCCCGCTTTGTAGTAAACTGTCTCTGAATTGTCTGTCGCTTTTGTATTAGAAGTTCTGCATCTTGCCTCTGCAGTGCCTCTTTTCCTGTGTCAGTTTCTGAGAGTTTGGTCCCATTCTATTTCATTTCCCTGTTTACAGGAGATAGCATGTGAGCTGAAGCTGACAACTTCACACATTACATTATACGCTCCTTTCTATGCTAAGATGTTCTAGGCACTGGTCTATCACAACTCTAGGATGTCTCTAGGAGCTACAACATACCCAAACTAAAAGAGATCTTCCCACAAGGGGTTTGATAAAAATATGGAAACTACAAGGGGTTACCTGTTACCAGAGATCTGCATTTGTTAAGATACCTTCTCGTTGTTCTATATCTGGATACAAAGGTGAGGACTGCTTCGATGGGGTATGGAAGCTTGTCCTTGGAACTTGAAACAGAGAAGAACGTCCTCCAAAGGAAAAAATAAAGGCCCGAGCCCACTCCCACCCTCGGTTGTCAGAGGTGTATTCAAAGTAGTGTACGGCCAAAAAATCTAGCCCATATCTGCGCACATGGGCCATCCAACCTCGTCCTCGCCCAAGACAGAAAAACAGCTTAGCCATCTTGTGATTTACTGAGAAATTGTGTGCTGAGGGCAGGGGACCCTGAACCACCAATCCGATTTCGCAAGTTCCACTTCGATTGGCCAGCGTCACGGAACTCAGCGAAATTCCACAAGGGGGTTTTTGCTTTCCTGTAAACTAATCTTCAATCCCAGGGTGGGGCAGGTGTTCCGGAGCCCACATATCGCTCGCCGAAACTACATCTCACTCTTCAAAAGCCAATGCATGTTTCGTTCTTTTTCCACAAAAAACGTTTTCATCATTTTGTTCTAGGGATTTTCAACTGCTTGAAGATGGGTAATGGTCTGGAGGAAAGAGCGTTCGAGCGTGTATGGACTCGTATGCCTGCTTCCCTTCGCGTGCCGCTGCAGCCTCCCCTCTCTTCTGAGTCGGCGAAAACCTGATCAACGAGAACCCTAGCTCTGCCATCATACCTTTTTTCAAGAGTATTTTGTCATTTGCATACAATGATGTAGCTTTTGTTATGTGATGTGACATCCTTAAAAACTTTTGATATTTATTTTATAATCATGTAGTCATCTAATGTCTATATCAACTCATTCCATGTTTATAGTAAATTCAAGAATAAAGGTATTTTTTTTACAAGTGCAATCATCCATCGACAAGCTTTGAGACATTGTTGCATGGAAAATGACTAGTTCAATTGAATACGAAATACAATTAATTATTTTTTAGGATGGCTTAGATGTCAGTTTACGGTGAATTATATAATTGTTTTATTCAAATAAAATCTCCCGGGAAATCACATCACAAATAATTGTTATTGTAATGTTTTGTTTACCTAATATTATTGTATTGACTGATGTAATTGATGAAATCATAGCATGATTTAAGAGACAAGGTCAAGAGAACACAATAAATATAACATGTAAGTTATGATCTAAAAATGTTTGTCATTTTTATTATGCACACAATTCAAGAAGTATGAGTATATATTGCATGTTGTAATATAAAACAATAAAAACATTATCTACTTTTGCAAGATTGTTTTATGACATATAAACTTGTGACCAAAAATTTTGAAAGTTTAATCTTTATGGTGTGGATTCTCTTTTATAATATTTGTATATGATTAAAGAAGTATTTCCTCCTAATTGGAAAATTTGTCTCATAATCAACACATAATGCATCTATTAAACCATTTTGCATGGGTCCAATCCTTATTTGGGCCCCTTTTTTTTCAACTTTCATATCTGATTATGGGTGAAGTATGTGCTCCCTCATGATTTTTGCAGAAACCCAAACAATGGTGGTGGATCTAGTTCAAAGTGCAATTGAGAGTGCCTTTGCAATCAAAGAAAATGTTTCAAAATGTCAAGTCATCAAGTCTGAGAACAAAACAACCACAAATTAGGAAGTTGCGAAGGTTGTAAGGTTACAGAAGCAATAGATAGACATGACAACTAAGAGTGTAGTAGGGATAAATAACATTGATCACTTGGCTACAAATAATGGTGATATTCCATTATAAGTTATTTATTCAAAGGAAATCAAAGGCTCTTGTAGAGTGGCGGGCCAAGGAACCCCCACATCACTCCTTTATCACATGATGTTGGAACAGGGTCCCGTAGCTGTGTTTTGATATGTTCCAAAGCTGCGTTTTTGATATATTTTTGTAGTAATTGGTCTTGAGTAGGGGATTTGGGGTGGTTCAAAGCCCCCAATGTATTGTAATGGGTCAAAGGGTAGACCTAGAGTTCGCAAACCACAGTTTGCGGACCACAGGATACTGCAGGCTACGATGATATAAATAGATGGATAGTTTGAGTCTAAGAAAAAATAAGTATGTAAGATTGATGATACATACGAACTGTTAAGATCTATTTTGGGTAGTTTTGGGTAAGGAATCTTGTTAGATGTGTGCGCGGAGATCCTCAGTCTTACTATGTGCAAGCCCCGCTGGGTGTGTGCGCGAGCTGTGACTTGGGTTTATAACTTGGTTTTGGATGTTAATGAATGTGGAATCTATTGAAGTATCGTTATGCTATCTGAACTGGTTATGTTTATTGCTGGAGTACCTCTGTGTTATATGAATAAGTTGTGATTGTATCTGCGATATATGAATTAGCTGCGATTGTGATGTCCTGTGGTGATAATTGTTGATGCGCACATGGATGCGAATGTGTTGATCAGATCTGTTAATAATAGTAGATTTTTTTATGTTTGCATGTTGATTATACTGCTAAGGGCTCGATAATAGACTTGTTTCTGTGCGAACCTAATAGAACTCAACGAGATCTGCCTTAATTACCTACTCTCTCCCAGGGTGTGGAAACCTAGTTCCAGCACCCACCCATACTACTTCGGGTGAGACATTGGCCTTCGAAAGTAGGTCATTGCCGAAAGGGCCAGTAGTATAGGGTTTTTTTGGAAAACCTTAACCCTGAACCTGGGTTAGGACCCCTCAAGCCAACAATTGGTTCCGTTTTCAAGACCAAGAGAATTTTGAGAGAGAGATCGGGTAATGCCACGAGGTCATTAGAGACCTGAGAAATTGGAGCTCAAAGACTGGTTCGAAAGATAGATTCAGGAATTTTCTATAAAGGAGAATCGCAGCTCGAAGCTGACAGCTGAGAATTGGAAGAAAAAATATATTTTCACCGAAGTATATGAAATTTTCTTTGTAACTTTTGCGCACGAGCTCTATGAGTGGCTCGCGAGGCTAGTAGAATTCCAAACATGTTGGAAAGATGATCAGGTTATGTAGTGGACTCCGGAATTGATTCAACAGTTGGAGAATGTTGACAACACAATCACCTGCACGGTAGATCATTGGGTGGATAGTGTGCTAGGAGGATTTGTAACGAAATTCATAGTCGATCAATTTGTATCCTACTATGAGGCGGAGCAGAGGTTCTTCAAGGGATTATGAGGTAATTTCTTGCGAACATTGTCATTTCTAATTAAAATATTACTGTGCGAAAGGGGAGTTTTCTGTAGCCACACCGAATGGATGACCTCTTATAAGAGTGAGAGTACAACACGAAGTGGTAAGTATTACAGAGCCAACCGAGAGGGGTATAGATCCATCTACATCCCATTAAGAGAGCCGGTTGTGCACGCAGTAACAAGTCCTCTGGCTACACCACCTTCAAGTCAGCATAAGGGAAAGAACTCCCCCACACCTCTAACACCACCGAAAGAAGATATGGCCGCACACATGAAGCTGCCCACCTTCAAGGGTGTAGGAGACGAAGATATGGACCAATTTTGGTTCGTAGAAAAATCAGTATGGACTGCGCAGAATGTGGCTAGCGATGTTGTAAAGAGGGCGCAACTATCCCTCGCCTTTGAAGGGAGGGCCCTAGATTGGTACATGGGGTACATAGGCCAACATGTGGATCCATTTATTCAAGAGATTTAGAATGCTTTAAAACAACAGTTTCGGAAGCCTAAGTCCTACGCTCAGTTGGTGGTTGACTTGAAATATTTTTTACAAGGACCCACTGAGTCTGTATGGGAGGTTGATCAACGGCTAAAGAAGGTTATCAGATATGGGGAATTTCAGTATGACGATAGACAACACAAGGAATGGTTCATCGCCATGTTATTACCTCACCTACATGGACCTATGGGCCAGTAAGCAATTGTGATGCAAGAGAAAGCCTTGGAGATTGCTATGAAGCTAGAAGCTGTGCCAAGAGACGATGCCCAGTTTGGGGTACAACAGATCCAGGGACAGTTGGAGGCAATGCACCTCGAAATCCAGAATTTGCGGAAAGAGAGAGGAAAAGAAGCTAGCCCAGACGTATGGTGCATAAGATGCAGGGTGTCAGGCCACACCAAGGATCAGTGCCCTTTGTTGGAGAACTACATGTAGGCTGGGGGCCCCAACCCATTACATCCTAAAGAGGTTGCGGAACCAAGCGGTCTGACGTTATGGTGCGTTGACTGTCGCATAGCTGGACTACATGATACCAACCATTACCCCTGTCTTGGTGCTTATGTTCCAGAGTTGAAGCAACAATGGTGCCAATTCTGCTCATCTGTGGGACATGATGAACATAACTGTCAGACATATGACTTAATGATAGACCGAGGAAACCTATACAGGGTACAAGCTGACCCTTCTTCACCACTATCTCCCTTGCGAAGAGGAGGCTCCCCAACCATAGGCAGGGGAGGGGGAAGAGGTGGAAGCGCAGGTCAGGGAAGAGGGCAATTGATCTGTTATAACTGTGTAGAAGTAGGGCACTTCGCAAGGGACTGTTCGAACCCTGCATGACAATCTTGTCGATATTGTAGACAATTGGATCATGTGATCGAAGATTGTCTAGTACCGATAGAAAAAATGCAGGAAAAACAACATACACCAAACACCAATGCAGAATGTGCAAAGGGTTAAGGCAGAACCACGTGATAAAGGACCCAGTATTAGTGTCATAACGCGCAGCGGTATGACTACTGGAGGAGCTAAGGAGAGATCTGCGGCTGAACCCCTTATTCGAAAAGCTTCTATCAAGAAGGAAATCTTGGACCTACAGAAGGAGAGAGAAACCTTCATAAAAGCTCGCAAATACTTTACCAAGAATGAAGCATCTACTTCCGAGGCTCCAACAAACCTACAAGCGGACGACAAAGTTAAACCATTCCTACAGGCATGTATGAAGTTGTTACGCAACCAGAAGGCAATAGAGAATCTTCAAGCAACAATAGACAGTTGCACGAAAAAAACTGACCCTCCAACGGAAGTTAAAGATGTCCACAAGCTTTACAAGCATAAGAAACGCACTGGTTGGGAAATGCGGCTAACGATGCAGATTGGCGATTATGAAATGGATCAGGTCATCCTGGATCTGGGATCCGATGCAAATGTCCCGCCCAAATAGATGTGGTAGAGGATGGGAGAACCTAAGATGGAATGTTCTACTATACAGATGTGCATGGCTAGCCAACAAAAGATCATACCATTAGGGAGACTCTCAAAGATTATGGTAGATATCACCAAGGTTAAGGTACGCATGGTTTTTGAGGTAATTCAGATTGTGGAAGATGAGGACCCTTATCCTGCACTCATAGGATTGGATTGGGCTATAGACATGGGAGGCATTATCAACTTGAAGAAAAGGAGCATGGTTTTTCAGAATGAGGCTACAAGAGTGATAATCCCTTTAGACCCAACGGAAGGAGAATAGTATACATAACCTAAGCACGAAGAAGACGATGTGGATCATATCTATAAACTAACTGCCTGGGATGAGGATTGGATTAATCCTACAGCTGATGGCATGCTTTGCTGGGAGAAAGATAATGAATGCCTCTCTGACTCCGACGGGGAGATTGAAAATTGGTAGAATCAGTTACATGATGTATTTGCACTACGATGTCTTAGGATCACAAAGAGATTCCAGTGTATCTCCTCAGAGGTAAGAGAGTTGCCTTACTTTGATGGTTTTGGTAGTATTAGGTATTTTCTCAGGAAATTTGAAGCAGAAGTCCCAAGGGAGCGAAGAATGTGGGCGCTTAACCTAGCTATGCGCGTGATCCCTGCGCGGTGGTGATAAACTCATAAGGGGACGTTCCATGATTGGGAGGAATGTCGCGAGATGATGATCCTATAGTTTGAACCCCTACTTCACCTACGCGTGGAGACTTTCCTTGACTAAGGATACCCACACAAGCACGTGGCCGCATGGATGGAGGTGTGGTGTGAAAGGACCAAGGACGAATGGGTCCACCTATTCATTCATGCTTTGGGGCCAATCCCCACTGCATGGTATATGGATGCAGAGCTACATCAGCATACCCGCCACTGGGAGACCATGAAGGATGATTTTGTGGGGACGTTCGGGTTGAGAGGTGGAACTGAGTCATTAGAGTAAGCCCTGCAGGATATAAATGCCCTAGTATCTGATGAATCACGCCCTCGTGTGGAGTACGGGGCACCAGCTTGGGATACACAAATGCAAGATATTGTTAATTGCCGCAATCTATCAATGGAGGAACGTGACCAGGACCCGCGAAATATCACTATCCCGGAATCAGAGGGTGAACACGCAGTTGCTGGACCCCCACTGCAGACCGTCGATGTGACCAAGCCTCTTAAGCTAAGGGAAGTCAACATTAGAATAGAAGAACAACCTAAGCTAACTAAGATTGGGGACTACTGGGACGATGATACCATTGGGAAAGTCGCAAAGCTTCTCATAGAGTACCAGGACCTGTTTCCGACGAAATTCTCAGAACTCAAGGATATTACAGGGGACCTGGGTGTCATGCGCATCATTTTAAAACCAGACGCGCGCCCTGTTAAGCAGCTACCTTACCAATTGAACCCCAAGTATAAGCAGAAAGTCAAGGAAGAAATTGAAAAAATGATAGCCGCATGTATCATCAAACCGGTAGAACAGTCAGATTGGGTAAGCCCTATGGTGGTCTAAGAGAAAAAATACTAAAGGAGAAATAAGAATCTGTGATGACCTACGCAAACTGAATGATGCATGCATACATGATCCCTTCCCTATGTCATTCTCTGATGAAATTCTCGATAGTGTGGGAGGGAAGGAAGCATACTCGTTGACTGACGGGTTTTCGGGCTACCATCATATCAGGATCGCACCTGAAGATCGCAGCAAAACTACGTTCGCCACTAAAGGGGGATCCTTCGAGTACACCGTCATGCCGTTTGGGCTCAAGAATGCCCCTGCCATCTTTTTCGCGGGTAGTAGTCGCAATATTCAAGGAGTTCATCCACAAGTTCTTGGAGGTATACTTTGATGATTGGACAATATTTGGGTTGGTAAAGAAGCATGTCTCGAACCTGCGCATGATGTTGGACGCTTGTAGAAAGAACCAAATTTCCCCAAATATTAAGAAGTGCATATTATGCATACCTTTTGGGATCTTGTTAGGCCACATAGTATGTCGGAAGGGACTGATGGTTGACCCCCCTAAGGTAGTAGTTATCATCAACTTACCATTCCCTACAACTTAGAAACAATTTCTCTCCATCCTCAGGCATACAGGCTACTACAGGAAGTTCATTCAGGGGTACGCACTGATCACGGCACCCATGGAAAAGTTGTTAAATAAGGACGTTTCATTTTTTTTGGGACTTGGAGTGTCAGAAAGCTTTGAGTTACTCAAGGAAAAGATGGTCTCTGCACCTATCCTCATATTTCCTAACTGGGTGAAGGTTTTCGATGTCCATGTAGATGCTTCAAGGAACGCCCTAGGAGTTATCCTTACACAGCCCAAGGAAGGGGACATTGACCACCTGGTTGCATTTGCTAGTAAAAAACTCTCTAGTGCGGAGTGTAACTACTCCACTATTGAGCGCGAAGGGCTGGCCATGGTATATGCCCTGCAGAAATACCAACATTATCTATTGGGAGGGAACTTCAAGATGTTCATGGATCACTCAGCTTTGAAGTACCTAGTGAATAAGCCTGTGTTGGGGGGGGGGGGATATTTGCCGATGGTTATTGTTGTTTCAAGAATATAATTTTGAGATCATTGTGAAGCCGGGAAAATAAATGTTGGGCTGGACCACTTGTCCTGAATCGAGAGTGGTGAAGAACCGACCAACCTAGAGGAAGGATTGCTCGATGCACAACTATTTTCTATTAAGGTGGTTGATGCACACTTCGCCAATATCATTAAATTCTTAACTATGGGGATGGCACCTGCAGAATATTTGGTGCAACAGAAAAAAAAAAAAAAGAACTGGTAACCCGTGCAACGAACTTTACCATCATAGCGGGCCACTTGTATAAGCTGGGAGCTGATGAGGTACTACGAAGATACGTTCTGGAGCATGAAAGACAAGCCATATTAGCAGAAGCCCACAGAGGCATAGCAGGAGGTCACTACGTAGGGAAAGCGACAGTGCAGAAGATCTTAAGAGTTGGGCTATGGTGGCCCACATTGCATAGTGACTCCTATGACTATTGCAAATCCTGCGACATATGCCAAAGGACATGAAGACCATTGCGCAGGGATGAAATGCCCTTGCAACCATAGATGGCCCTGCAAGAATTTGACAAATGGGCCATAGACTTCGTTCGGCCCATCAACCCACCAGGGAACAAGATAGGTATCTGCTACATCATCACTGCAACTGATTATGTAACTAGATGGGCCGAAGCGTAAGTAATGAAGGATTGTACTGCAGACACCATTGTGCACTTTATTTTTGAACATATTTTAACCAAGTTTGGATGTTTGAAGATCTTGATGAGCGATAGAGGTACGCATTTCGTTAATGAAACAATACAAGCTTTGACTGAAGAATTTCAGATCCACCATGCAAAAAGTACCCCATATCACCCGCAGAAAAATGGAACCGTGGAAGATTTTAATAAAATTCTGGAACAGGCGTTGACCAAGATCTGCATTTTTTATCAAAGCGATTGGGAAGTGTGCATCTCGTCAGTTCTGTGGGCCTATCGGACCACGTGCAAGAAGTTGACTGGAAAAACACCGTTTCGGATGGTTTATGGAAAGGAAGCCATTACGCCCATGGAGTATATCATTCCTACCTTGCGCATCGCAACCTCTACGAACATGGCGGAGCCCGATATCATGGAGGAATGCTTAGCGCAACTAGTCGCCTTAGAGGAAGATTGATTCATTGCTAACTTTCATCAAAAAGTTTAGAACGCCCGAGAAAAAGCATGGCATGATAGACATATTCGACAGAAGGTCTTTTCAGAAGGAAAATTGGTCCTGCTATACGATAGCCAGTTTGTGAAACACCCAAGGAAGTTTCGTCAGCATTGGCTAGGCCCCTATATGGTAAAGGAAATCATTGACTGAGGAAATGTGCCGTTAGCTATGTTGCGCGGTGATATTATACTAGGATATGTGAATGGCAACCATCTCAAACCATACCAGATCAAATGACTATATGGCTGGAGTAGCTGTATTGGGAGGAATACGCGCAGGCCAGAGGAAACACGCAGGTAGGCCCATTATATGCGCAAAGGTTGACCGCAGGTCAAGAAGCCCGGGAAGGTGCACTGGGAGCGCAGGGGTTGACCGCAGGTCTGGAAGCCCGAGGAGGTGCATTGGAAGCGCAAGGGTAATACACAACTATGAAAACTAGTCGTTGGAACAGTAAAACTGGGTAAAAAGCAAATTTTACCATTGGAAGGAGCGGGCAGTTGGTAATTAATGCGGCGATTTCCAAAGATATTTACCATTTCCTTGATGGTAAGTTTCAGATAAGTCTCATCCAACCATTGGTCACTGTCCAAAGCTATAAAAGCAGGAGGGTAGATCAGAAGTGGGCTCCGTGCATTGTAAAAATCTTGTGCCTTGCAAATTTTTGTAACTATTGTGCGTTGTTAATGTCTGGGCAGGCTACCCACTCTAATAGTAGTAATCCTGAGTTCATCTTCTGAGCGAGAATGACCACGACCAATCCCATTGAATCATCGCAGACCGTGGCCTCTACTGAAAGTATTGGAGGTCACCCCTGAAGTTGAAGAGGATGTGTCCACACCAACCAAGGGGAAACAGGTGGAGAAAAATAAGAGTAAGGGGAAAGGCCAGGAGCAAGGGCAGGGGAGGGCTGCGAAATGGGCTGAAGGGAATTCGTGCACCTCCCCTCAGAATGTGAAATCCCCCCGAACTGTGCCTAAGGTACGCTCGCCTAGCCCGATGAAGCGACCTTTGTCTTCTCATGAAGAGACTCGGATTGTTGAACCAATCACTTGGCTGTCGTCCTATGTTCGGCCTCACAAGCCCTCGGTGCGCACACCTAAGAATCTCAAAGGTATGCATGCCTATCTGCAAATTCCACTAATTATGGGTGAAGTCCCCATAATTGGAGAAGCACATGGTAAGCTCGCCTTAATTAAGTTTGACGACCATGACCTTGCCAACCTGGAGGCCTTCCCATAACTGGCACCTGAGTTGTACCTCGAAACAGTACTGGAGGATGACGTGCTAAGGGTTGTACCAATGCTGTGGGCGCACGGGCTAGAAAAATATGGTTTACTAAACTTGCTGCGGATACCTCACTTTGGCCGATACAGTATAACCGACTGAGTTGCATGATAGCTGCTAGCCCTGATCCATTACGACAGCTTGGAGATCCAAGACCGCATTCCCATCAATGTCACCCTAATTCACCGCATTACTGGTCCCCCCGTGGAGCGGTTGAATCCCATGGAGCACGTCGGCAAGAAGTATGAGCAACAGATCACTGAAAAGTTGTGAGAATAATACCATGTTGAGTGAAATACTAGGGGATTCCTGATCAACACCATTGCCGGCTCGGGAGTGCGCATGGGTACCCTACTGTTGGCTTGTAAGATGATGCACAAGTGCCAGGCCACAACTGTTCCTGCCTATGTAATTAATTTGGCTGGCCGCTGCGAAAAGGGGGTCTGCTTCAACTGGTCACAGTTCCTTTGCAATGAATTTTCGGAGAACGTGGGCGAGCCCAGGATTAGAGAAAGGCATTCTGCTACTCTTAGCTATTGCTACTAATTGTGTTGGTCACATGGGAAGCCCTCGAAGACTCTGTCCTCCCTAAGCTCGAACCAGACATGTGCGAGGGGGCGCGATACACAAACTTGTGGGATTCGAAGGATGAGCAGCGCATTAAGGATAACAAAGCATTTTGGGTACTATTTCAAAGCGCGCTCGTAGCAGCAATTCACTCCCGGCCACGCTTATCACCCACGGTCTATGAAAAATACAAGAGCATTGCAGCGTTCCAAGTCATGATGCACAATGTGCAGATTTGGGGTTGTAAGGATACATCTTGGGTATCGCTGCCTTACATGATCACCGATGAGGAAATCAATCAGCTCATTTCCACTTGGCCACCGCACTAGAGATTGGGATTCAAATCAGGTGCGGATAACAATGTTGGTACAAGCATAGCCTCGAAGACCACCCTGCCTGATATCGCCAAGAATGCAGAAGGATGTGGCTCGGAAGACTCCGCCAGGACAAAGGACGAAGCGAAGGGCATGAAGAAGGAATTGCAGAAGGACATGGACATAGAGGGTTTGGATGCGCAGGGTGTTGATTCCCCGCGTGGCACAAAACAGACAACCGAACCTCTCAAGGGTCAACGAACAAAACGACGGGCTACGAGGCTCGGTAGGGAGACTGGAGTTACCTTGACAGAGGAAGACTTGGAGCAAATCACAGATGCGGTCACCCTCGCCTCAGAAGACAGATGGCTTGCTTTCGAAGAGCAGTAAAAGGCCACGGTCAACACATTACAGTCTGAGCTCCAAGCTCTGCAACTTAACGCTGATACCCTCCAGATAAGCATGGTTCAAGCGAGGTTGCCTCCAAAAATTAGCACTGAGCTGATCGTCACGACTGAGAGCCGCCTCTGCTCCTTTCCAGGCGCAACACTCACCCTGAGTCCGCCTGCCTTATGTGCGCAAGTCTAGGCCTGTGCAGAAGTACATCTGGATTTGGCCTGGCTTCCATACGAACCGTTGCAGGTCCTCCATACATCCCTCTTTGAGGAAATCTATCACAGAGATCATCGGGTGCAACAACAACACAGTGCAGTTGAGCAGACAATAGTTGAAAAAACCACCGAGGCGTCCCAGGCACAGGCTATGTGCATCCTCGCCGTCGCGCAACAGACCGAGTTGGAACATCTGATCAACACACTATGCATTGATGTGACTGAAGACATCTTGGCCTCTGCCACACCCCAGGCCAAGATTGAGGGACTCGTCACAGTGTTGAAGGATTCTAGGACCGAGATCCAGAATTTGAAGACCGAGATGGAGCAGTAGATTGCTGCGTTGCAGGCCAAATTGCAGCCGGAAACTCCGCCTAAGGTACGATCCTAGAGAGCTGCGCTGGTCACCGAAGTCACGAATACCATTACAGCTCAGATCACTCAGGGCACAGAATTGCTTGAGACAACTATGCAGATGTGGTCTAAGGTGTAGTGTGACCCTCTTCTGTGCAAATTTACTCAAGAACTGCGCCAGAAGGAGGAAGAATTTGAGCAACTAGAAGCTACTATGCCAACTATGATCCCCACTCAACGAATAGCACGTTTGTGAGCCATACATGCACTCAGAGATGACCTGGAAGAAATTCGCCACAAGAAGAACGTTTTGAGTGACCACCTCAAGCCGTGGGTCGATGAAGCCCTCAAGCTATCTCAGGACGTGGATGTTGCAGTCAAACAGCTGAATCAGACCCTGGAAAGTGTCACTGCTGGTACTGAAGGCCCAACTTCGCAGAAGTTGGTGGATATTGCACAGAATGCTGTCGCGCAGAGCAAAGGAGTGTTGCCCCCTCTGGTTGGTGCCATTAAGTAGCTCCAGGCTAAGATGTAGACCCCATGGCTGCTGTGACTCGAGACGAGTCACAAGTCTGTGTTGGGGGCCTATTGGAACGGTGTCCCGTAGTTGCGTTTTGATATGTTCCAAAGCTATGTTTTTGATCTATTTTTGTAGTAATTGGTCTTGCGTAGGGGATTTGGGGTGGGTCAAAGCCACCAATGCATTGTAATGGGTCAAAGGGTAGACCTAGAGTCCAGAAACCATGCGGACTGCAGGATAGCGCATGTTGCGATGATATAAATAGATGGATAGTTTGAGTCTAAGAAAAATTAAGTAAGATTAATGGTACGTCTGAATTGTTAAGATCTGTTTTGGGTAGTTTTGGGTAAGGACTCCTACTGGATGTGTGCGCGGAGATCCTCAATCGTGCTGTGTCCGGACCCCGCTGGCTATGTGCGTGGGCTATGACTTGGGTTTGTAACTTGGTTTTGGATGTTAATGAATGCAGAATCTATTGAAGTATCATTATGCTATCTGAACTAGTTGTGTTTATTGCTGGAGTACCTCTGTGTTATATGAATAAGTTGTGATTGTATCTGTGATTGTGATGTCTTGTGGTGATAAATGTGTTGATAAAATCTGTTAATAATAGTAGCTTTGTTTATGTTTACATGTTGATTATATTGTTAAGGGCTCAATAATAGGCTTGTTTTTGTGCGAACCTGATAGAACTCGACGAGATCTGCCTTAATTACCTACTCTCTCCCAGGGTGCATAAACCTGGTTCCAACACCTACCCATACTACTTCGGGTGAGACCTTGGCCTGCGAAAGTAGGTCATTGCCGAAAGGGCCAGTATTATAGGGGTTTTGGCACCTGATGTTGATCATGTCACTACTTGTACTTGGCATTGAATTTCTCCAATATGTCATGGACCTGTTGGATGTGTTCAAAAAAATTGGTTGCTTTATCAGCCTTATAAATTGCATGTGTGGATTATGTATATGTGGTTGCATGAGGTATGGCAAGATCAGGCAGTGATGCACCTGGGGTCAAATCAATGGATTTCTTGACTTGACAATGTAGAGGAACCTCTGTGGATGAGGATAAAATTTCCTCTTATTCCTCCACTTCTTTGTCCATCTGTTGCTGCCGCGCAGGGCAACCCTGTTTGGAGGCTGCAACCACAATCTTCTTCTTTCCCAGTGGGCGAATCGTAGTGAAAACAAATTTTCCAGTTTGGGAAATAACCTTACTGCATTTCTTGGTAGTCCTTAAAGAGATGGCGGAAGGGGTACTACCTCTAGTATCGTATACAACTTATTTCCAAAAGTAATAATAATAGAACGAGGCCTAGACTCATACACAACATGTCGTTTCCACAAGTATGGTTGGCCTAATAATACATCAAACACGTCAAGAGGAGAAACATCACACAGTACCTGTTGTTGGAATGAGGAACAAAGGTTGTAAGACTTGCAGAGGAGGTTAGTATGAGTGTCAATGAGCTCATACAGTTAGAAAAATGTCAAGGTGACAGTTTTCAGTGTAACAAATTGCCCCCTAAAGTGCGAAGTCTAGAATAGATGAAGATGAAGTCTGTCATATATGAAGAGTGAAGTACTTTATCATTTCAAGGATCATCCTGTGGACACCCCAGTCAAAACCTGTCAAAACATTCAATGCAAAATATATATATGTAATCATATCATCACTGAGGTAGGCATTCCCATACTTAGATCAAAACTAACTAGAAACTAACTCTAAATTGTTCTGATATAGGAATGATTTTGAATACATCACAGTATAGACATATGTCGACACAGCATGGACGCAGCCATCTGTTTATAAATAGTCTACTGTATGAATGATAACAAAATTCCTCGCAGCCTGGATGGTAGAAACTAGATCCAGGGTCTTGATTTCCGCATCTCGAAGTAGTGCGATTCTATCCATGCGATTAAATGTGTTGAAGTCGAACATGGTAGAAACCACTTGATTACCAGTCAATGATGTGAACTGTTAACAAGTGTGAGAGTAACCAGCAGTAATGTCAATGGCTCTCAAAGTACTAAGTATAATCCATGAAATGTGAATCAATGAGCTGAAGTCGAACACATCACGGAATCATTCGATCGAAGGTCAATGATGCAACCTGTCGTCGAAGGCGAGAAACCTGCCATTGAGGCATGAAGATTTCAAGGTACTGACGATTTCTGGATCAACTTCCTAGATAAAGAGTTGTCGTCGATAGAAAGTGATCTGTCGTAGGTAAGCCCACAACACAAAATCATAGATCAAGTTTTGAAAATATATCGGCAAGGACTGACTCAGGGATGGTCAAAACGGATGACAGATATTTTGCAAATGAATGGTTTATTTGAACTGTCCTCTTGAACACATAATGACACTGCAGATGGCTTGGTGACAATTGACCCAAAGCTAATACCCAGAAACCGGCTGAAGACTTTCAATATGGTTTGATTAACTATTAGGCAAAGGATTTCCCAACCCAGGTGGACAAAAAGTGTCGTGTTCAAGAGTGGTTAGCGGTTTTCCGAATAATCAAGATGTAACAAACAGGTTCGTTTTTCTCTCTTTTCCCCCACCATTTCTGGCAAGTACCTCTTTATTTTTGACAAGCTTGAGGAGGATAACATTTGCTTGTTTATAAGCTCATCCTTCGGATGAGTCCAACTTAGTTTAAGATTCAAACCCTAAGAAGGAGTGGTTCGTTCCTGTTGAAAATTAAACAGGTCCTTTACTGTTAAGTTTTAACGAGTCCAGTATAGGAGAAACTCGGTGTTTTTCAATTTTAGGGAGTCAGAAGAAAAAACTTAAGAAAAATCCATGGGTGTACTTTTTCGTAAATTTAGTCTCTCGAGCCCGAAAAAGGATAAAATCATGCGAGAGAGAACTCTATTGACCGTACTTAGTCAACGTATACCTTTTTCGTAAATAGTCCATTTCAGTCCGTAAAAGGGGTAAACTTATACTGAAGGGACGACTGTTCATTTACTTTAACGAGTTCGAATAGTCAAGTACTTAGCAATCTTTTCATATTTAGAGAGTCTGAAAAGGGCTTAAAAGAAAACTCCAGGGTTTTGCTTTTTTGGTAAGTTTTAACGAGTTCGAAAAATGGATAAAAATGTACTCATATGACCGACTTTCAATTTAATTTACGAGCAGGAAAAGACGAAAAGAACTCGGCATTTTCATGTGTTTTACGAGAATGAAAGATAGCAAAATAATCTCGGGATTTTCATGAGTTTAATGAGTTTTGAAAATAATAACCGAAATTGACTCAAGATAGGTTTCATTTTTATAAAAGCTTGAAACAGAGAAAAACTATGCTTTAGAGTGGTTTCATTTTTTCACAAGCTTGAAACAGAGAGAAAACTATGCTTGATGCCCCCTAAGCGTAACTGCTAGAGTGCATGCCCCCCCAGCTTCATTTCATTCAACTAAGTACACTAGTAATAAATAGCTGGATGGAATGAAGGTTCATTTACGAGATCATATGAAAGACCCGACCTAAAAACTAACCTAAATATATTACTTAACATTTACGAGGTCTATTCAAAGACTTGACTCAATTAAGGGAGGATTTGTTTCATTTTTTAACGAGCTTGACACAGGAAAAGAGCTATGCTCATGGCAACGCGTTTCATTTTTTAACGAGGTTGACACAGTAAAAGGAGCTATCCTCAGCTAACTACTTATTTCTAATCTACCTACATAACCTACTGATTCATTTTTTAACGAGGTTGACACAGGAAAAGAACTGTCCTCATACCTAATTCATTTTTTAATGAGGTTGACTCAGTAACAGGAACTATCCTCTGAACAACTGATTCATTTTCTAACGAGGTTGACACAGGAAAAGAACTATCCTCATACCTGATTCATTTTTTAATGAGGTTGACTCAATAACAGGAACTATCCTCAGACCAACTGATTCATTTTTTAACGAGGTTGACACAGGAAAATAACTGTCCTCAGAAACTACCTATTTCTAATCTACCAATCTACTCTCTACAATATACCTACATGTTTCATTTTTTAAGGAGCTTGACACAAGACAAGAACTCTGCTCCAGACACCTGTTTCATTTTTTAATGAGATTGGCACAGGAAAATGAACTATCCTCACAGAAGCTTGTTTCATTTTTTAACGAGCTTGACACAAGAAAATGAACTATGCTCTTGACTAACTGATTCATTTTTTAATGAGGTTGACATAGGAAAAGAACCATCCTCAGACACACTGATTCATTTTTTAACGAGGTTGACATAGTAAAAGGAACTCTCCTCAAACTCACTGATTCATTTTTTAACGAGGTTGACACAGTACAAGGAACTCTTCTCACTCACTGATTCATTTTTTAACGAGGTTGACACAGTACAAGGAACTCTCCTCACTCACTGATTCGTTTTTTAACGAGGTTGACACAGTACAAGGAACTCTCCTCACTAGCCACTGATTCATTTTTTAATGAGGTTGACACAGGAAAAGAACTGTCCTCATACCTGATTCATTTTTTAACGAGGTTGACTCAGTAACAGGAACTATCCTCAGACCAATTGATTCATTTTTTAACGAGGTTGACACAGTACAAAGAACTCTCCTCACCCACTGATTCATTTTTTAACGAGGTTGACACAGTACAAGGAACTTTCCTCACCGAAGCTTGTTTCATTTTTTAAACGAGCTTGACACAAGAAAAAGAACTATGCTCTCGACTAACTGATTGATTTTTTAATGAGGTTGACACAGGAAAAGAACTGTCCTCACACTCACTGATTCATTTTTTAACGAGGTTGACACAGTAAAAGGAACTCTCCTCACTCACTGATCATGGCTTCCAACAGGAAGAAACACATGTCAATGGACACACCTTGATCATGGCTGCCAATAGGTCTTCATCAGATGGAAGAACAATTCTATGAAAGGAACACATGTCAAGGGACTCAAAAGGGATAAGAACATCACGTTCAAATAATCCCATAGATTTTTACATGTCAATTACTGGATCTAAGTCAAAGGAAGACGAGAAAATAGTGAGAGGCTCGCTTCCATCGGTAACTGAAAACATGGGACTAGTTGCCACATAATTAACCCGTGGCGGGGTAGATACCACTTTAGAATCAGGAACATTTAGGGTTGTCAGATTATTGGTAGTCGAAACAAGACTAGGGAATGAAAGCTGGTCAATAGTCACAATGTTTCCATTGTGAGGGAAATACATCACGCGAAAGAGTATGATCGACATCTTGTTTAGCATGTTTATAGTCTCGCCCAAGGAATAGAATTGAAATCCAAGGGGCCTCGAACTACCATAAGATCCAAATACAGTGATTTTCCTTCAGTAATAGCTTGGAAGGATCCCTAAAGTTCTGTGGTTATTCCTTTGGATATTACGTGTAATAGGCTGTTTGAGAGGAGACCCAAAGCTCCCAGCGATTGAATCGAAATACTAACGAGCACCTTCATCATCACATGTGCGATGTATGTCCTGCCACTTCCGTGGTTGGAAAGGGATGGAGGAAGGAAGACGAGGTTCTGTCAGTCTATTCCAATCAAAGGAAAAGACCTCAGTACTTGGAGGGGGTTCTGTAGAAACAGGTGGAATGCCCCCCGGCGTAGAAGAATCTGATGTAACAAGAAGAACCTGATCAATATGAAGTTCATTCTCTACAGGGAGAATGGGATCGACCAGATGTGAAATTGAATCGACCACTTGATCAACTAATGGATCATCAACCTGAGTGATATGAGTTTCACTCTCCAATGGAAGAGTGGGATCGATTGTACTTGAAACTAGATCAATCACTCCGTCAGTTGACGGTAGGTTGGGAGAAAGTTTACGGTAACCAATTGGAAATTCTTGCTGTGAAACAGTAAGGTTTTCCAACAATTTTGAGGCTTCATTCATGTGAGGGCAAATGTGAGTTTGATGACTCCCTTTACATAACTTACAAGGAAACCTAACTTTACCCTTTTTCCTAGGAACCTGACTATCACTGGTTGATGGATCAACGGAAAGTTGATGAAATTGTTCAGACCATACATCCAAGACCTTTGGAATATTGGGACAATTAACAAGGAAGTGGTCACCCTTACAAAGCCTGCAAGGGTATTTGGGTTTATGATGCATGTTGGAGGTTTCCTCAACACCACTAACATTTACAACCATGGTTGGTTGATTGACTTCTTTCTTATCTTTCTTCTTCTTCTTCTTCTTCCCTTTCTTCTTCTGCGAAACCAGAGATTCTGGGTTCGGTCCCCAGTGGAGTCGCCAATTTGTTGGCCGGATAAATCGTTCTTGCGGACAAGACCGATCTCCCTAGTGTCAAAAGACAATCTAGCAACAAACGAACAACTAAGTTTGTCTTTCTCTAGATATATTCGTTTTACAATTAAATGCTATGAAGGTATCGATCACATACTGATCCCGTACTTATGCAATTATGATGCTTGCATTACACATAATGGCTCTTAAAATACTTAACGGGCCACACTGTCACAGAAGTATCTATCTTTGGTGATACATCTGGCAGAAAATATCCAAATAGCACTGCCATATGTTATAAAACACACTATCATAGTGATCAAGGAATCTACCCATTAAATGATCAAGCGACGACTTATTGAAATAAACGATGGTAAAATTTATTGAGAAAAACAGAACTTGATTGTATTAATCTTAAAATATATAGAAGAACCTTACAACCTTAGCCTTGATGTTCGAAAGGCCTTCCCGGGGTCCGAAGTAGGAATCTCCTCTACTTTGATAAGTCTTGCACTCTTCCTCCAGAAGCATATGAGGTATGTGATCTTTCCTCTCAAATGCTCAGCAGAAGGAAATCTAAATCTCAACAGCACTTCAACTCAATTACACATAAAGATTGAACTCTAACTCTCCATCTCCAAAATCTCCATCAAAACTTCTTGAACTCCCCCAAAAGGCTACCCAATGCCTCCTTTTATAGAGCAGATGAGTAGGTTAGGATTCCACCTTTAAAGGGATAGAATCCTCCTTCAAAGGGATAGGCTCCTCACATCAAGGGATTAGTTCCTTAAGGTGTGGGATACATGCACCTTACTAAAGCGTACTCATCCCCAAAAAATCTCATCTAGAACCTTTCAGAATTGACCAAAATTCAACTTTTTAATCTTTTCTTTCGCGCTTTTTGACTTTACAGGGGTACCGCACCTATAACACAGAGAAAGTGCATTCTAGAACGCCGTTTATCTTCACATTACATGCATACCCAAGCTAAAAACGCATGCAGGTTTCATGTTACCTACGTACCCAAGGATTTTTTGAGTTTTAAGGGTTTTTCCTCCAGTTTCAGGGCTTGGAATGAGGAACAAAGGTTGTAAGACTTGCAAAGGAGGCATGTATGAGTGATAATGAGCTCATACAGTCAGAAAAATGTCAAGGTGACAGTTTTCAGTGTAACACTAGCCCACTTCTTAGTAAATTATGAAAAAATGGTAGGATAGGTGCTCTTGTTTTATGACAAGGAAGAAAAAGATAGAAACAAATTGAAATCATCCGCAAAAATCCCCAAAATCCAAGGGGCCGGTGATCCTTGGAAGAACAACATATATAGACGAAATCATTAAGAAAGATGAATCCTAGGCATCTGTAAGACCCAGAATCATTCCCACTCAAAGTCCTTCTACTCTCTCTCAGGCAACAACCTCACCATTTGTAGCCCACACCAAGATTCACAGTGAAACTGAAGGGTCTGAACAAAGCCTCCAGACTACTGAACACATAGGCACTGACCCGTCAAGAGAGGGAGGTTCTTGCAATTTATAAGAAGGAGAAGGAGAAAATAGTGGGGCAACAAAATTTGGAGTTCTAGAGCTTGAATCCACTGAAAAAGTGGTCGAGACCAAGACACTAAATATTCCAGATCGAGGGAGTGCTATGAAGCCTCCTCCCCACTCGCTACCCATTCCTCTAAGATCACTCCCCCTAAACAAGAAATCCTCGAAGAATACTGGCATATCTTTGATCTAATAGAAAATAATCAAAACCATAATCAAAGGTAGATGTTGATGTTGGAATATCCCATTGTTGATCATGCTGCTAACGTCCCTATGAAAGCTATTCCCCTCCAAAACATCCCCACCTTCCATGGATTGACCTCGGAAGATCCTAATGCATTTTTGTTTGAGTTCAATGTCTTATGTAGGGGATATGACTATACCACTAACCCAAAAAAACTGAAATTATTCCCCTCTACTTTGAAGGGGGCATCATTACATTGGTTCATGGGACTTGGGGGGCGGGGGGGAACCATCGATAACTGGGACCAAATGAAGAAAATTTTCCTAACCAAATATCAATATTATTGCCAGGCTCAGGAATTAAAAGATGAAATCTTCAATATGTCTGTAAAAGACAACAAGACATTAGAAGAGTATGTTGAAATATTTCAGTATAATCTGCAAAGGTCCCCATATACTGCATTATCCAAAGACATCCTGAAAACAACAATACTGAAAGGAATGAAAGAAGAATGGGTTTAAAAACTTAATATAATGGGAATAGGGGACATCTATCAAGAAGAATATGATGAAATTATTTCACTTTGTATCAGGTGCTCTCGAGGTAGTACGTGAAATAAGCCAAGTGGGCGAGACTCGACAAAGAAAGATCTGAAGGAGTTTGGTGGCAATGTAACCAGAGCAGAGTTTGATAATCTTTTGGAAAACTTCAAAACTGACATTCTAGGTACTTTGACAGCACAACTTGATGTCCTACAAGCCAAGTAGAGGCAAGCTATAGTAGAGAAAAACTTGCTTGTTTTCTACCCATGCTGTCGGAAGAAGCACAACCAAAGGGAATGCCCCTTAGAGATGATTCAGACTTGTGTTATTTTCACTAAGGATCATGCCACAGATCATTTCCCTTCACTTCAAGGACTCAAAGAAGTTTAAAAAGAAGAAAAAGAAGAAAGAGAACCAATATAATTGATGAACCAGCGTCGACAATGTTAAGCATGACCAGGTATGCCTCAAGACCTGCCTTCGTTCTTTCCCTCTCCGCAGTTTAACCAACAAGACCACTCGACAGCTTGGAAAAATCAACCACCTTTCTCCAATTGGTTATCTTAGTCATTTCGTACACCACCTTGGCCAACGCAACCCTCTACAGGGAATAATTAGCCAAGTTTTCCTTGTTCTCCTCCTTATTTGAAAAACAACCCATATCAAACTCAGTGGCCAACATCCCCTTCTCAAACCAATTGGCCTCAAATTTCGAAACGACCTTTGGGAATGACCCACCAACCAATAGGGACAGGGATCTAGAATCAAGCTACATTACCAGCTCCATACCCAGTCCAACACAACCATCAGCCTATCATACGTCCTCAATTACCAGCCCAACCCAATCCTAATCTCAATAACAGACCGCTTCAGCTAATTCAGATGATAGAAGATCCAAACCCCGACACTAAACATAAGAAATTCAATGAAATAAGGTCAAGATTAGGACATACTATCTCACTAGCAGAAGTCACAACCTCACCTCAATCTGAGTCTGGAACTTCAATGGAACATGGCCAAGAAAATATAACAGAAACAGAGGTAGGACAAGAAAAGGAAATAGTTGACCAAGGGAGGCATGAAGACCTTAGGGTATCTCCACCTCCATTCCCTTAAAGGTTAACTCTGCTTAAACCAAGAGTCTCTCCATATTTTGACATCCTGGGGGAATTAAGAAACCTTTGTATCAAAATCCCTATTCTTTAGGCCATACAAGACATTCCCATCTACGCCAAAATAATTAAAGAGCTGTGTGGGAAGAAGCAAGTGAAAAGGACAAAGGTTGTACCCACCGTTCCTGTCGTAGGGAAGCTATCTGACTTATTATTGGGTAAGGAACCACTTGTGAAATATGAAGACCCTGGAGGTCCCATAGTAATTGTGCAAATCGTTGGCCACTCTTTTCCAAATACATTGGTCAACTTAGGGGCGACCATTAACATCCTAACTACGGGAACCTGCAAAAATCTAGGCATATCAGCTCTAGAACCCAGAGCTATGTTGTTGGAGCTTGATTTTAGGTCTGTTATCAGACCAGAAGAAATAATGCAGGAAAACCTAGTCTTCGTAGATTCATGGGAGTATCTAGATGATTTCTTAGTTATTAATCCAAAGAACATGATGGACGGGAACCCATTGATTCTTGGGTGACCTTGGTTGGTGACATCCAATGCTTACATAGGCTACCAAATAGGCAACATGACCATCACTAAAGGAGATTCCATAAAAAACATCATTATTTATCCACCTGCCAAACCAAGCCTACCCATAGTAAAAATTCATAGGCATCCATATAGATATTGGGAGTAAAACATTTGTCCACCTCTGACATTAGTGGAGGCTCTTGAATTTAAGGATCAACCTGAAGATGATGTAATAAAAAAATTTATGAGTCAGCCATCCACGCTTAGAAATTTAAAATGCCAAATGTTGAAAACAGTCCTTGAAGATGAAGTTTAAGAGGATCCTTTGACAAACCTTGAGGATCAACATATTCCAAAACCGATGTGCGTAACAGCATACCCATTGATATTGAGCCAGGGAAGAACCTAAATATTAATGGAAATTTGGATGGTAACCAAAAGAAAATACTCATAAAAGTTCTACAAAAGTATCAAGAGGAATTTTCTTGGGACTACCTAGACATGAAGGGCTTAGATCCTCAACTATGCAACCATCACATCTATACTGATAAGGAATTTTGACCCATTAGACAACCTCAATGAAGGCTAAACCCGCACTTAAAAGATATTGTAAAAGAGGAGCTGCAAAAACCACTGGATGTAAATTTCATTTATCCTATTTCAGACAGAAAATGGGTCTCCCCTCTGGTAGTTGTCCCTAAAAAGAATGGGAAATGGAGAATCTATGTGGATTACAGAGAACTGAATAAAGCAACACAGAGGGACCACTTCCCCCTCCCTTTTATTGACCAGGTACTTGACACATTGGCAGGGAAATGGTTCTTTTCCTTTCTTGATGGGTTCAGTGGTTACAATAAAATCCAGATAGCCCCAAAAGACCAGGATAAGACGACCTTTACCTACCCATGGGGTACTTTTTCTTACAAGGTTTTACCATTTGGGCTATGTAATGCCCCATCAACATTTGAAAGAGCCATAATCAACATTTTTTCTGGCTTAATAAATGAGGGACTTGAAATCTATATGGATGACTTCACCCCATATGGTGAGGAATTTGATCAAGCATTAGAAACACTAGAAAAGGTGTTGGAGCGATGCATTACTACTAGGTTATGTTTAAGCAATGAAAAATGTCACATGGTGATGGCTGAGGGAGCAATATTAGGTCACTACATCTCTGTAGTTGTAATACAGGTAGATCTAGCAAAAATAGAGGTAATCCTTCTATTAGCCACACCTTGTACGCAGACAAAGGTATGCAGTTTTTTGGGATATGCGGGATATTATCACAGATTTATAATGAATTTCTCACAAATAGCTGCACCTTTGTATGCATTAACTGGAAATGTTGAATTCCACTGGACTAATAAATGTGATACCACTTTTTCATATTTAAAGAAATTGGTCTCGACAACACCAATTCTGCGAGGGCCTAATTGGAAGCTGCCTTTTCACATCTCTTCAGATGCATCCAACACAACAATAGGGATAGTTCTTGGCCAAGAAGAAGACAAAAAGCCCTATGCTATTTATTATATAAGCAAAAACCTCACTCCTCCCAAATTAAATTATACAGTGATTGAAAAATAGTTCATGGTTTTCATTTATGTTATTAATAAATTTATACATTACATCACTGGCTATCAAGTACTCCTGTATACTGATCACTCTACCATTAGATATTTAGCCAATAAACCAATCATGAATGGGAGAATAACTCGTTGGTTGCTACTATTGCAGGAATTTGATATAACTATCAAGTACCATCCAGGAAAGGAAAACATGGTCGTAGACTTCCTGTCCAGGGTTCCAAAGATGGAAAACGTGCTAGTAGTCGATGATCGGTTTCCTAACGAACATCTATTTGTTATAGCAGTAAAAACGCAATGCTATGCATACATGGAAAATTACTTGGCAGTAGGAAAGCTACCTAGACATTTAACATCAAAAGAACCCAAACTGATTGTACAATGCAGCGCAAGGTTCTCTTAGATTGGTGGATACCTCTTCCATATAGGGGCCTGCATGCACATATGCAGATGCATCAGAGAGGACGAGATATATGACATCCTATGGGCCTGCCACGATGAACCTTGTGGTGGCCATTTCGCAGAACGCAGAACGAGGCACAAAGTGTTACAATTAGGCTATTATTGGCCTATGATTTTCAAAGACGCAAAAAAATATGTCCAAGCTTGTGATAGCTGCCAAAGAACAGGCCGCCCAGGCCAAGATGATGAGATGCCATTGAAACCACAATTGGTAGTAGAACTGTTCGAATGATGGGCACTAGGCTTCGTTGGACCATTCAACCCATCATCAAACTAGAAAATATACATATTGGTTGCCACAAACTACATAACGAAATGGGTATAAGCAGTGGCCTTATCAAGAGCCACAGAAGAATCTGTGATTAATTTCCTTTTTGAGTTATTCGTGCGATATGGTTTTCCACAGGAAGTGATAACTGATTAGGGGACATAGTTCGTAGGTAATAAAATTATAGCCACCCTAAAGAATCACCATATCATTCATAGAGTTACATCTCCTTACCACCCACAGGAAAATGGGTAGGCCAAAAGCACCAAAAAAGTCTTGGAGGCAATTCTTACCAAAAAAATATCAACACATCACCGGGACTGTGCCACTAGATTACGAGAAGCCTTATGGGCTTATCGCACAACCTAGAGAAACACCACTAGATATTCCAAATATCATCTAGTATTTGGGAGAGAGCCTATCTTCCCTATTGAGTTAGAAATAGAGAGTCTAAGAACAGCCTAGGAGGTAGGGTTGGAATTAACAGAGCCCCAGGTTAAAAGACTCCAACAAATAAATGAGTTAGATGAAATGCGGCTACTGGCTTTGCAATGCACAACAGTCATCCAACAACAACGAGCTAAGTGGCATGACAACCTTATCAAGAAGAAGATATTTCAAAATGGATATTGGGCACTCCTCTATGGCTCCAAATTCCAAGATTTTATGGGAAAATTCCAAACAAGGTGGCTCGGTCCATACGAAATTCAAGAAGTACACAACAATGGCACACTCACCTTGACCACCATAGATGGGTCTGGTTATACATTTCGAGTAAATGGGCACAAAGTACACCTCTATCACAAACCTCTCACAAAGGAATATTTTTTCCAATAGGTACGAATGATCCAACCATCCAAGTTGTGACGAGAGGGGGTGATAACCCCACAACCTCAAGTACATGAGAGATTGCTACCGTCATTTGTAAATAATTTATATAATTTATTTACAATTCTTGGTTCTTATTTTGTTGTACATTCCTCATGCTCAAAAGTGTATCCTTTTTCTCATCCTCTTTCATTTTTATTTTTCTTTTGTTGCTGTTCAAATTCTTTGAACGACTGCTGTTCAATACAATTAAAAAACTGTAGTTCAATCGGATTGAACAACCGTTATTTCATTTTTTTATTTTTTCTTGCTTTTCAAATTCTTTGAACGGCTACTATTCAATCCAATTGAACAAATTTTGTTCAGTCGGATTGAACAACCATGATTTCGTGTTTTATTTTTTTATTTTTCTCGTTGTGAAAATTCTTTGAACGATTATTGTTCAATCCAATTCAATGACTGCTATTCAATTGGATTGAATAGCCATGATTTCATGTTTTTATCTTTACTTTTAAAATTCATTGAATGTGTGTTGTTCAATCCAATTCAACAACTGTTGTCCAATCGGATTGAACAACCGTCATTTCATGTTTTTATTTTTTCTTGCTATTCAAACTCTTTGAATGGATGTTTTTCAATCCTATTGAATAGAAGCTATTCAATAAGATTGAAAAGCCTTGTTTTTGCATTTTATTCTTCCCTTTGTCAATATCCTCCCCTCGATCCACACCCTAGTTATAAAAGGAATCTTTGAGTAGGAAGTGGCAGTTGAAGAGAAGAAGGAAGCAGTAAAATTACCAATATGATGATTCTTTGACACTATAATCTCTAAACCATAAGCTAACATTGTACATATATGAAATGAAAGGCTAAGTATTTCCCAGTTCAAATGTGTTATCATACAATACATGACCTTATGATGGTATACCTTTCTGCACTTTCGAGTAGTATTTTCCTACAATATGAAGAAATAGGAATAAGGGATATTAATTGTATTGGCATTCTTTTTACTTCTCTCACCATCCCTAACTCTTAAGGAGTTAATGAGCCTCCCTTCATGTATAAAGAATAAATATTATGTTTACATGAAAATTTTTAAGAGAGTATAGGGGGTCTCATTACGAGCCAGACTACCATGATCATAATGGTTTAACAAGTGACATGCCCACAATGGCCATCAAACCAGGGTAATGACCTTCTCATCTGCTTGAAGGACAAGAGGTATCATCACGAGCCAGCCTGATCACTCTGTTGCAATCCTAGTGAATGGCACTATGACTATCTGTCCATCATACCAGCACAATGACCTCCTTATAAATCAAAATATTATGTTTAAAAAATAAGTACTATGATTACATGAAAATTTCAAGAGAGGATAGGGGGTCTTATTACGAGCCAACCTACCATGTTCATAAGAGTTTAGCAAGTGACATGGCCATAATGGCCACCACACCAGGGTAATGACCTTCTCAACTGCTTGAAGGACATGAGGTCTCATTTCGAGTGGACCTGATCACTTTGCTACAACTCTCGTGAGTGGCACTATGGTTATCTGGCTATCATACCAGCGTGGTGATCTCTCCACAAAATTGGCAGAATAACTACTTTTACATAAGGATCCTGGCTCATTTTTCAGGTTAAAATAGCAACTCTGTCGAGGCTATGAATGCCTGTTGGCAGCAGTGGCTCTGCTTATGGCATGAGAGTATGTTTCAACAATAGCCAATTACTCTTACATATGCCTTATCTTCCATTTTTATTCCATAAGCCACTACTCGAATTAGTGACAATTCTAGTCTACCACATAAGTAACTATAAGCGAGATATGCTTACATGTTTGAACTTTGGGATGACAACACCAATCATTACCTATCTCATTCTTGCTTCCATCACACTTTATCATTAAAGAAGGACATCATATCATACTAATAGTTATACTACTTTCTCCCCCTCTCTGGTCACTTCCACATGAGATGCACTTATGTCAAAACTTCCAAATCTAACCTTAACACTGCATACGCGCATAATTACCCAATTACTCTTCATTCCTT
Source organism: Pinus albicaulis (assembly GCA_034641835.2). NCBI lineage: Eukaryota > Viridiplantae > Streptophyta > Pinopsida > Pinales > Pinaceae > Pinus > Pinus albicaulis. Next base: position 1,451,972,020 of record CM076577.1, on the reverse strand, counting down.
GAAACTTGAAAGCCACTGCCTCCTCTCTCACGTACAGGCTATGATTATAAAATCCTAACATTCCCCTCATTTGCATTCATGATTGGCCAAATCCCTCTTGTACTTGAGGACGTTGACGCCCTTAATTCGAAAGAGGGGGTGTAATTAGTCATAAATAAGCAAGCATGCAAATTTCCTGCACAAATCCCGTTGGATATGCTGATAAGAGCAAAGGATCATCACAATTAAGGTATGAAGATACTTGCAGAAAGTTTCAATCCCCCTTTCTCTTGCATACAGTATTCATTCTAAACAATAGAGCCGAAAGAGAATACAATCAAAAGGAGAAATTAACTCAGGAGAACACACCAGCCATGGGAGGAAACTCTCTCCAGAATGAACCTTTGAACTTCCCGATTTCAGATGCAGCTAGCACTATCCTCCAACAAGCTGGCTGGTTGGCATATTTACACTGATTACAAGGATTTGATATAGAAGTAGCAATTGAGTTCATGCAAAACCTATAGGAGTGACAAACCAGGCACAGGGGAAGAGTTATACCGGGCACAAAATAAATTATTGCTAAAGTCTCTGAAATACCAGTGGAAGGAGAGAGATGGATAGAGAAACATCTTCTCTTATGAGAGGCAGTCATAGCATATCAGGATCCAGAAGAGCCATTAGAGAAAAAAGGAAAAGGGATTAACCCTACCTCTCTACATCAACCGTGGCAGGAACTAACGGCATTCATCCAAAGATTAATTACATGCAATGGACACCAAGACATGGTAAAACCTCGTCAACTTAAACTATTAGTTGTGCTTAAACAAAATATTTTAGTTAACCTACCCACTTTCTTAAATTCTATATTGCATGACGCTATTGTTTGAATAAGAAAAGCTAAAAACCCCAAGTAGTTGTTAGTCACCATGGGCTAATAAAACTAATCACCATACATGAGTTGGAAAAGTAGCAGATAGCCTGGGACAACTTTGTTAACCCGGCCTCACAGGTACCTAAGGAAAACCCTAGAAAAACCAAAATTGAGCTCCCTAGGATGAACATACCTAGAAGGAAAAGGACCCGTGTCTCAACTTCATAACCAAGCAGGAAAAAGTGGTCCAAAATACTTCAAGGAACCTCAAACTTCATAGAGGAGGTAGGGCCATCCCGTTCACTACCCTCAAGCCCTCAAAATGAACCCTTGCAAGACTATGAGGAAGAGATTTCTCAAGTGTTCGACCAAATGAGGGTAGCCCATGAATCTAGAAGCCTATCAGAGGTCAAAGAGCAAGAGGAACCTTTAGAAAAATCTGCCATTGCTAGCAGTTCTAGTTGCATCGAGGTACTACCCCACCAAGAGGAATCACATGCCTTTAGGGATCTCTCCCCTCTCGATAATTATGAGGTAAATAGTGAAGATCAGGTAGAAGGGAGAGTGAAATCAAAAAATCAGTCAGGAGACACCATCCCTTTGTAGCAAAACACAAGCATAGAAACAATTCCTTTGATACCTGAGGGTAACATTGTCCCACCTAGCCAAGACCCTCATATAGAAGTAAAATCCAAAGTACAAGTAGAAAACACCATCACAGGAAATCTCGAAGTTGGTAGCACCATTCCTGAAAATGAGGATGCTGCCCCTCTACCCCTTGCTGAAATCAGCTCAGGAGAGAATTCAGTGAAAATAAGATTAATAAAATGAGCAGGACCTGCAAAAGATTGAGGAAAATGGTGAAACATTTAAGGAAACAATTGAAGGAGGTAAATAAGGTCTAAAAGCCTAAGAAATAATTTACCAGGGCAGAAACCAAAACATAATGGATCACCAATTTGTTAGATACTATTGAGGCTAGGATACAGAATGACTTGGCAAGCACCATCAAGATTGAGGTACAAACAAACATGGTGGAAACGTTTAAGGCTTCTGTCCAAACTAGGCAAGAATTCACCGACAAAAAGGGAACTCAAACGGAGGAAGCTCTTGCCTATGCCCCTCTAGTTGAAAGAGCTGCCAATAAAAAATGGTATAACAAATTAATTTGAACACAACATGAGTTGGCACAGTGCAAAAAGGAAGTAGTACTAGCACAAGAGTATTAGGCACTACTAAATAAATTCACAAACCTTTCCACCACAGAATATGAAACATTTTCCCATCTCAGAGAGGAGAAGGAAAAGGTAAAAAGGGCACAATTCCAGGTGGGTCAAGCCAAGAAACAAATCACTACGATTTGTTCTCTGTATTCAGATGCACTAACATGCAAGGCACTAGCCACCAACTATGCTCTATTCTTAGTGGAACAATATTTACTGCTGAAAATCAAGGCCGTTAGGGTAGGGAAGCCCACAACTTTAAAAACCATAGAAGAGTTCATCCACTGCTGAAATGATCAAGATGAATGGGTTCAACGCCTTTTATGTGAACTTTACATGCACAACTTCTTTCTAGAAGAGGACAGGGACATCAATCCTAGTCCCTTTATAGGAAATGTTCAGTTCCAGGCCTTCCTCTCCTTCGCTAAGAACTAGATCAGGTGGGAAAAATCATACAACATTCTCCAAAAGAGAGATAAGGCCTAGACCTATGGGTTAGAAGAGAGCCTACTAAACCCCTGCAGTTGTTCATCCAAAAAAATAATTTCATGCGAAGAAAGGGTGTAAGGACCAAGCTAGGACCCATCCATAAAGACATTATAGAAGATGGGCGAGAATATTTCAGATACATTTAGGAAACAACCTTGGCAGGAGTCGAACAAAGATGGATGGCCTCCATAAATAATGTAAAGAATAGGGAGCCATTTGGCTACAAAAAATTCAAAGTAGCCGCCTCCAGATTCCTCTCATATAGTAACCTGGTCCTCAACATAGGCCCTGCATAGTTAGGGTGAAGGTATAGATGCCCTCTTATCTGGTACCCCCTTGAGGCTTATGATCATGAATACGAACTTCCATAAGGGCACACAAATGATTCCTTTGCAATAATTAGACAGAAATAGGGTTTCAGAGCATTACAAGGAAGAAGTATACCTACTCCTTAACACAGTTGCATCTCAACCATTTGTTTGCATAAGGACCTGTAAATAGGTAAGCGGGGGAGTATGTTGGGCCAGAATTAAGGTATGTTTTCACCCTATGATTACTTTGAATTGTGATACATTTTTAGGAATTCTTCGTCATCTTAACGATAAAGAGAAAGAAGATTTATGAAAATTGGGACAATTGGGCTAATGAAAAAAGGAACATTTTATAACAGAAATTTGACTTGTTGTATCTTTGTGTACAAGAAAGTAGAGCAGCTGAACCGATGTTAAACAAAAGACAGCTAACAGACAGAGACTCACAGAGTCTCAGTGCCTCCTAGAAATTGACAGAAGGCAGAAATACAGATCCAACCCCGCGAACCCAAATGAAAGCCATGAGAAGCGGGTTTTCGTTTGGAAAATACAGTCCCACTATGTGAAAACGCCTTTAAAAGGGCCAAGGATGAACTAGATAGGAGATTTGAATAGGAATTTTCTTCTGTAATCAATGTATCAGGACATAACTATTCAGTTGTATCCTATGTTATCCTTCAATTTAATAAATATTTTTGATGTTTTGAACAATCATCTTTTGTGTTGTTAATTGCTTTAGAACTTTTGGTGGTTTGGGCCCAGCCCCTAGGAGTTTCTTCGCCAATTTCCATGTTGTACATTAGTTACAGAATTGATGTCCAGTTATCTGATGCAGTTTGTGAATTACCTTTCCACTTGATAAAATAGAAATGCATGAGGTTACAGTTTTCTTTCATCAGAATAGTTTAGCATTTGTGCTTTCTGGTTTACAGTAATGCTTTATCACTGTTAGATGTTTTCATTTTCTCCCAACATCTTTATAGTCGCTTTATGAATCTTAGAGTAACTACTATTCAATTTTATCTATCGCTAAGAATTAGATTGTTCCCTCTATACAATAAGGTGTCCAATTTTTGATTAATTATAGGAATATTTCAATTAGTTAGTTTGCAAAGAGAATTCCATTGCAAAATTATATAAGTAATTACTAATTCAATTCATTCAGATTGTTGTTCAATTCATGAAAGTTGCTATTCAATTCATTAAATTTTCTGTTCAATTCATCATCATGTTGTTCAATCATAGGTTTCTCTCCTTCTAAGCTAGACAAAGTAGTTAGCTGCATTATACCATTTCATTTCTCTTTGAGTTGATTGAACTTCGAGAATTAGATAATCATTTTCATAAGCAATATAGAGTAACTATCATTCGATCTCAATTGCATATACTATGCTTACACTCTTGAAATAAGAAGACTTACCCTTGGTTGACAATTGAATGAGAAGCTTAGAGGTTGCCCATAATAATCCACCTTTGTGGATCGACAATTACCTTGATAAATTCAGACTCACACAGAACTCTCAAAAGTGCATTCATGGCTTTTGCATTAGCCATGAAATTTTGTTTGGCATATTTTTCTGTGTCAGTGGCCTTTGGAGCATATCCTTCTTGAACAGTAGCCCAAAATTCTATTCCTAGAGACATTATGTGTGTACCCATTCTTATTTTCTAGAAAGCATAGTTTGTGCCAGTAAAAAATGGGGCTTTATTTGTTAAGAATCCTTCTAGGCTAGCCATCTTGGGGACCTAGGATCTCCTTCTAGTTGTTAAAGTGATATATAAGGAACTGAATCTGATACCAATTGATGAAATCTTAGCTAAACTGAGAAGGGGGGGGGGGTGAATCAGTTTAGTACATTCATGGACATTTAAAACTCTTTTGATTCAACTCAATTACACGTTCAATTCATAAGCAGCTTAATACATAATGAATCGAAAAACTTAATGTGTGTAGAGCAAGTAATTAAGCAGATTAAAACATCACATAAACACATAATAATCAAGCACATAGACACCGGATACAAGTGGAAACACATAAGGGAGAAAACCACATCTTATTATTGTTGTGATGAAAAGGCAAGCTCCAAATCCCTCTCACCACTGATTTTATGTCGGCTCCAACCTATAGGAGGCCACTACCTCAAATTATGCAAGCTACAACTCGCAAGGAAACTCCAAATCCCATCTATATTCTGCAGGCTGCAACCCACAGGAGGCTCCTACCTCAACCATCTGCAACTGGACATCTATCAAGCTACAACTTGAAATGGAACCACCAACTCCCATGTATTATTCTATAGGCTACAACCCATAGGAGGCTCCTACCTCAACCAGCTCCAACTGGACATCTATCAAGCTACAACTTGAAACAAAATCACCAACTCCCATGTATTTTTCTACAAGCTACAACCCACAGGAGGCTCCTACCTCAACCAGCTACAACTGGACATATATCAAGCTACAACTTGATATGGAAGAACCAAATCCATCACACTATAATAAAATCATATGTTGATTTACCTGGATATCAACTCTGTTTTAATCCTTCTTCACTGCTGCCTTTTCAACCTTCATATCTGCTTCATATCAACTCCTAATATGCACAACATCTCTATCAATTCTATCTTATTATTTCACTCTCCAACCTTCTGTAGCTTTTTTATATTCTTCTGCTCTCTTCCATTCTGCAGCTTTCTAACAATCTTCAACTCTCCTCAATTCTGCTACACACACACACACTCTCTCTCTATTTTTGTAACCTTCTACACATGGATATTACCTGTTTTATACAAACAACTTTATGGTTTTTGAATTCTACAGGGAATATGAAGTGAAAAGGCATGACTCTTTCCTTTCACCCACTCATTTCCTCACTCAAGATATTTCGAATGTTACAAAAATATATACAATCATTATATTATCAAATTGGAGTTTTTCCTTGTCTATGGAGACTTGCATTTGCATCACAAAAATATAAAAATAAATAATACATTTTCAGTTACAATCAATTATTTACTCAACCCATTAGTTTCTTCACTTTGCTGTGCATTTGTCCTCTTTTGTTTGCTATCTTTGTGTCTTTTATGATTCCGCTGTTATATTCCACCTTTGCTGCATAACTGACGCTTTTAGGCTGACTCTTCTTCCGCGTTTAACCCCTTCATTTGCTTTACTGTTGTAACATTGTTCTGCCCGAGCTCTCGGTCCTTTGATTTTAATTCAGATCATTTCTTAGTGACCTTTTGGATATGGCCCAGATATAACTCCCTTTATACACACGATGGATTAAAAATCCAAGCTTTAATCAACATACATACATTTATCGATCAACAATGCATATATATATATATATATATATATATATATATATATATATATATATATATATATATATATATATATATATATATATAACATACATATGATTAGCAATCAACAAAATAAACTTTATAATATGGTGCATATAACATACACAGAACAAGGGCTATTGGGTCCCACAGTGCTTGAAAAACCATATCTCATCACAAATTCTTGCCCACAGGTTTCCCACTCTACCATTAGCGATAAACCTTAAACCATGTGATCTGTGATCTGTGCTTGAGTGCGGTGCTGCCACACGGACTCCCTTCATTACATCGCATCTCTTGATCATTACCGCATTGCAACAAAAAACAATATAGCTTGCGATTTCTTTGAAATTAAACCCTATTTCTTGCGAGATGCGATGGTGCCCAAGGTCAACACGTGTCCCTCCATTTTTCATCACAAAAAATTTAACTTAACTTGCGGTTGCCTTTTTGCTATCCCTTAAGTGCTGCGATGTGCGGTGTCACGATTCGCCATCTGTGGTTGATCTACCCCCAGATCTAATTGCCCTCATCTGATCGCACTTCAAACTTTATAAGATTTACTTTGTGGTTATACTCTATTTCTTGCGATCTGCGATGTTGCACTGTGCCAACACATGGCTTCTCCATTTCGCATCACTAATACTTTAACTTACCATGCGACATGTTAATGCTAAACTCTTAAATGTTGCAATTTGCGAAATCACTCCTGATGCGATTCGATCCACGCCATCCATCTCTCGCCTTCACTTTTGTGATCTAATCCTTACTGTCTATTTGCCTCCCTTGGAATTATTCAAACAATTCACTACCTTAGTTGATTTTTCATTTGTTTACACTATCCCACTCTATAACTCTGGTTTCTACATGATGTTCCTCCCATGCTTGTCTTTGTTAATGAATGTCATTCCAAGTTATCCCACTCAACATCTACTGATTAATGCCCTCTCTTTCTCTCGAATCTCTCCTCTGTCTCTCTCTCTTGGATTAATCATCTTTGTGTAATATCTCTGGTCCTCGCTGTGTCTGGAGAATCTGAATGCCTTCATCTATATCTTCCTCTTTGATGTCTCTTCTCCATTTGTTGCCTCTGCCTCTCGGTTACTTCTCTGTTGCATTTTCTGCCTCTGCAGTAATCACTTCATCTCTTCTATTGTTGCTTCTTTTCTGCCTTTACTGCCTTGCTACCTTTGGTGCCTTCTTTGCTACTTTCACTTCCTCTGCTACATTCATTGCCTCTCTACATTTGTTGCTTCTCTGATTTTGTTGCTTCTCTTTCTTTGTTGTTTCTCTGCTGCATTCACTACCTCTCTACATTCGTTGCCTCTCTGGTTTTTCTACTTCTTTGTCTTTGTTATATCTTTGTTGCCTTTGGTGCCTTTTGTTTCCTTTCACTGTCTTAACTTCCTTGACTGCCTTTGTTCTTTTACTGCTTCTTTTCCTTAAATAATCATGCTAAATCTTCTCCATGGTTCTCCTTTTCCTTTTTGCTGCTTCTCTCTACTTTAGGTTATACTTCTATTGCTGCTCCTTTGCCTCTCTGCTACACATTGTTGCAAATTGATTGATCTTCTCCTATGCCTTATAACTGCTGCTTCTCTAGTCCTTTGCCATCAATGATAATTCTGGTGTAAATCCTTTCTGATCCTTTTCCATCAATGACAATATTTCCAACATAGAGTGCTCCAGGAAGTTTTTTAGCCCAATCCTGAAAATTTCTTGCGACAGTATTTATCAAAATATTTTACAATACCTTTTTCTTTTCACTTGACCTTTCGCCTGGGGATGATACAGATATGTGACAATGTTAATTCCATATTTCTGCATAAGCCTCTCTATCAGGTGTGATGTGAATTTCGCTCCTCCATCTAAAACAATCTCTATCGGACCACCATAATGGTAGGTCCCTATATTAATAGTGTAGTCCCTTATTATGTTAGTGTAGCCCCCCTTATTGTTATTTTTGTACCCCTGTAACCCAAATATTGTTATTATTATGCCCTTAAATTATTATTGTTAGGTCGTCTAGGATTACATTGTGGCCCCACTAGGATTACATTGTGGCCCCATGGACTCCTATATATAGAAGGAGGTTTTGGTCATTTGTATCATCAAAGAATTTTTCATTCATGTAATGTATTGGAGTTTTCCCCCTCGAAGTGGCTTATTTATAAGGCGTTGATATCTCTTTTATTCTATTTTTGGAGCTGGTTTCACAACATTTGGTATCAAAGCTTTGGATTCTAGGGTTTCGCTTCTCTAAACAGGTCATCGTGGAATTTTTGCTATAATGTTTTTTCTACGAAGGTATAGAATCTGAAATTTTTAGGGTGCTAAGCCAAAATCCTGAGGAAACTCCTCACAAAAGTTTAGATATTGGTTCGCAATATTTTTGGAGATATGAACTATGGAAGGTAGTGCTTTTTCAGGCTCCCGAATTTCATCTCAAAGAGGTGATCGTGGGAAAGGATTCATAACTCTCTCTTTGAGCATCATATTGGAGTGCCATAAAAATTGGTCGCAATTACATGGAATTTAGTTTCTTTTCTATCAATTTTAGAGCCAAAGGATGAAACAATGACATGTGGCAAGTCGTACAAGTTCGCTCTATTGAACCAGTCCATAATTAGGTCATTGTGGGAGATTGGACATAAATTTTCCTTGGAGAATCCTAATCAGGTCAGACCTGTGGCATTCGAAAGAGAATTCAGAGGGCTACCTCAGTGCCAAATTTAAAATATTGAAGAGCTACAATCACAGAGATAATCCAATTTCAATATCGAGCTCCTCAAAAGCAAGAAAAAGGTGTGTATTTTTTTTCTGAATTGCATAAGTCTTGTTTGAAGAATCAATTTGAATTGATTACAAGGGCGTATTTTAGAATAGATATTAGTATTGGGTTCTAAAATATTCCCTGTAAAAATAATTCAACACCCATTAAGCCTTCAGAAGGCTCTATTATGACTCATGAAGATGAAGAATTGCAACATGATGTATCAAAATTACAAGAGCAAGTGCACCAAGTTTCACTCTCGCAAAGAACAACAAGAAATGAAATGGAAGTTTTGGAGAAAGGTGTGGAAGTGAAGATTGATGGTTTGAAGAATAATATGGATGGTTTGAAGAATAATATGGATAGTTTGAAGAAAGGCATGGAATCTAAGATAGATGGCATGGAAGCTGGCATGGAATCTAAGATGGATGACATGGAAGCTAAGATCGATGAAAAAATGGAAAACATGAAGAATGATCTAAAAGCAGACATGGAAGGTTTGACAAAGTTGATAGAAGAAAATTTTCCTAATGGTGAAAAGATAGTAGAGGAAACTCATGATGATAACAAAATAAATGTTAATTGTGATTTCATAAACTCTAATGTTGGCCGGAAGAACCACCATATTCCAAAAATGGATATGAGGAAGTTTGATGGAAAGGATATTGTAACATGGACACTATATATGGAGCAACATTTTGATCTCCATAATATGAAAAACACACAAAAGGTACGCATTGCAACTTTACATTTAGAACAAAATACATTTGTATGGTATCGATGGCTTTGCTCCCGTAAAAAAATTGTCACTTGGTCAATCTTTACGGAGGAAATGATACCACATTATGAGGATACAAAGAGCAACACATTCTTTAGCCAATTGATAAATATAAAACAAAAGGGTTTAGTGGGGGAGCACATTGAGGACTTCCAAAAATTGAATATAAGGGTAATTGATATTCCAGAGGAACACAAGATTGATCTCTTCATAGGTAATTTAAAGGATAACATCCAACATGAAGTTCGTGTTTTGGAACCTGATTCATTAGAGAAGGCATTCAGGTTGGAAAGAAAAATTTAATGTAAAATTATGGCAACAAGGAAGCCTACCACTCACTTCTATAAAGAAGGAAGTGTTGCTATGCCTAGATTTCCACAACCTACAAGGTTGACACCACAACAATTGGAAGAAAAAAGAGCAAAAGGGCTTTGCTATAGTTGTGATATAAAATAAACTAAAGGTCATAGGTGTGTTGAGAAGAAAATATTTTACATAGATTGTGAAGAGGAAGAAGAAAATGAACAAGAAGAGGATATACACCAGGAACCAACCCTAGAAGAAGAAAAAATGAGTCCGACCATATAATGTAATGCATTGGTAGGAATGTTGCACTAAAATCTGTCACCTTGACATTCTGCTGACTGTATGAGCTCATTAAAACTCATACATGCCTCCTCTGCAAGTCTTACAACCTTTGTTTCTCATTCCAAGCCCTAAAACTAGAGGAAAAACCCTAAAAACTCAAAATGCCTTGGGTACTTAGGTAACATGAATCCTGCATGTGTACCTAGCTTGGGTATGCATGTAATACACTACTTACCTACGTTCTAGAACACATTTTTCCCTTGTAATGCCTGTTTACCCTTCTCAAACTCAAAAAAGCGAGAAAGTAAAGTTAAAAAGCTGATTTGAGGTCAATTCTAGAAGGTTCTAGATGAGATTTTTTTCGGGATGAGTACGCTTTAGTAAGGTTCATGCATCCCTCACCTTAAGGAAATAATCCCTTGATGTGAGGAGCCTATCCCTTTGAAGGAGGATTCTTTCCCTTCAAAGGTGGAACCCTAACCTCCTCATCTGCTCTACAAAAAGGGTCATTGGGTAGCCTCAAAGGGAGTTCAAGCTTTATGGGTGATTGAGTTGAATTGTTGTTGAGATTTAAACTTCTTTCTGCTGAGCTTTTGAGAGGAAAGATCAAATACCTCTACGTGCTCCTAGAGGAAGAGTGTAAGACTTATCAAAGTGGAGGAGCCTCCTGCTTCAGACCCCGGGAAGGCCTTTTCAAACATCAAGGCTAAGGTTGTAAGGTTCTTCTATTATTTTAAGATTAATACAATCAAGTTTTGTTTTTCTCAATAAATTGTTGTTCAATTTTTTATTTCAATAAGCTGTCGTTTGATCATTTATTTCATATATTCCTTGATCACTATGATAGATATGTTTTACGATTATTTTTTATACATGTGCTATTTAATATTTTATTGTTTGTGATTGCAGGTCGACAAAAGACGACACTTTCTTGTGACGAAAGAGCTCTTGTTGAGACGGAAGAATTATTGATGCAACAGAAGCACTACGACTACAAATAAGAATTTGGATCTAAGGGGTAGGATCGACACCTTCATAGAATTTATTTGTAAAACAAATATATTTAGAGAAAGACAAACTTAGTTGTTCGTTTGTTGCTAGATTGTCTTCTGACACTAGGGAGATCAATCTTGTTTGCAAGATCGATTTATCTGGCCAACAACGAATTACCACTCCTCAAAGTCTTAAGATAGAAGGACATATCAAGAAGAAAAAGGTAATAGCCTTTATTGATTCGGGTAGTACCCATAACTTTATTCATTATAAGGTAGCCAAGGAATTGAATTGTTTCCTATACCCAGCACCAAAATGTCAAGTGATGGTTGCAAATGGAGAAACTATAAATTTCTCTGGAAAATGCCATAATATCAAACTAGCCATGGGGGAATATGTATTTAATATTCAAATTCTTTCCATCCCAATGGGAGGTGTTGATGTTGTACTAGGAGTACAATGGTTACAATCTTTAGGGATGGTAGCTTTTAATTTTCAAAAACTTTTCTTGAAATTGTTTTTGGAAGGAAAGGAAATAGAATTACGTGGTATCACAGGGAAGCCAAGAAAGATAATAAGCTCTAATGTCATGAAAAAGCTTCTAAAGAAATAACAACAGGGCATAATTGCACAATTATGCTCACTAGAAGTTCCAACATCAAAATCATCTATTTCTCCAGATCTCCAAAAAGTATTGGACAATCATTCCAAGGTGTTTGATACTCCCAAAGGACTCCCACCTATTTGTGGTCATGATCATGCTATTCATTTGATTCCAGAAATTGTTCCTCCAAACATTAGGCCTTACAGATATCCTTATGTCCAAAATAGAGAAATTGAACGTATGATTGTAGAAATGTTAGAGGCTAGTATAATTCAACCTAGTCAAAGTTCTTTCTCTGCTCCAATAGTATTGGTGCACAAAAAAGATGGATCATGGCACATGTGTCTGGATTATAGGGAACTCAATAAGCTCACTATTAAAGATAAATTCACCATTCCTGTGATTTATGAATTATTGGATGAATTACATGGAGAAATTTATTTTACCAAGTTGGATATTAGTTCAGGATATCATCAAATTAGAATGAAGACTGAAGATATTCCGAAAACAACATTTCAAACTCATGAGGCTCATTATGAATTTTTAGTCATGCCTTTTGGCCTTACCAATGCACCTTCTACATTTCAAGGGTTGATGAATTCCTTTTTCAAATCCTTCCTTAGAAAATTTGTGCTAGTATTTTTGATGATATACTAATCTACAACAGGTCTTGGAAGGATCATGTTCAACATGTTGACAGGGTGCTCAAACTATTGGAGGAGAAACAATTATATGAAAAAACATCCAAATGTTTCTTTGGAGTACAAGAGGTGGAATATCTGGGTCATATTAAATATCTCACGAGGGTGTTAACGTAGATCCTAAAAAAATTAAAGCCATTAAGGAATGGAAATTCCCCACAACCATAAAGCAGTTGCATGGATTTCTTGGGTTAACAGGGTATTATCACAAGTTTGTTAAGAATTATGGGAGAATAGTAGCACCTCTAACAACACTATTGGGGAAAGATGCATTTTCATGGACTCCTGAAGCAACTAAGGCCTTTGAACATCTTAAAGTGGTAATGTTCCTAGCACTAGTCTTAGCTATGCCAGACTTCACAAAAACCTTTATTGTGGAATGTGATGCCTCAGGAAATGGAATTGGTGTTGTTTTAATGCAAGAAGGAAGACCCATTGCTTTTTAAAGTTGTTCAATCAAATGCAAGTATTTACAAAGGCTATTTATGAGAAGGAAATGTTGGAAATACTACATGCACTGAAGAAATGGAGACCTTACCTAATGGGAAGACACTTCAAGGTAAAAATTGATCATGATAGCCTTAAACACTTTTTGGAACAAAGAATATCTTCAGAAGAGTAGCAAAAATGGGTCACAAAGATGTTGGGTTATGACTTTGAAATTTTCTACAAAAAAGGTGAGCTAAATGTTGTTGCAGATGCACTCTCAAGAAAGGATGAAGAGGTGGAAGCATTTCTTTGTGCCATTTCAATTATCCAACCAGATTGGCTAAAAGAAGAAAGGGATGAATGGAAGAAGGACGAAGAAGTGTGGACTCTCATTCAAATGTTGCAACAACATCCTAGTACATCTGATACATTTAGTTGGAAAAATGATTCCTTATGGTACAAAGATCGCTTATATATTTGCAAGCATTCCAAACTAAAACAAAAGATACTTTTGGAATTGCGCACTTATCCTTTAGGAGGACACTCAGAATTTTTAAAAAATTACTACAGGGTGAAGAAAGATTTTTTTTGGGATGGCCTTAAATATGATATTCAAAATTTTGTGGCAGAATGTTTGGTTTTCCAGCAAAATAAAGTTGAGACAAGTAAGACCCTGGGTCTTCTACAACCTTTATCCATTCCAAGTCAACGTTGGGAGGAGATTTCAATGGATTTTATCACAGGTTTACCTAAGTCTGAAGGAAGGAGTGTCATCATGGTGGTAGTTGATAGAATTACCAAGTATGCATACTTTTGTGCATTATCTCATCCATTTAAAGTGAGTACAGTTGCTACCACATTTATGGAAACAATTCAAAAGCTACATGGAAACCTGAAGATTATTGTAAGTGACAAAGATCCCATTTTTAGAGGAAAGTTTTGGACGGAGTTATTTTCTTGTTTGGGTACTCAACTAGCTCATAGCTCATCTTATCATCCTCAATCCGATTGTCAAAAAGAGATAGTGAATAAATGTTTGGAAGGATATCTTCATTGTTTTGTATCTTATAAGCAAGCACAATGAGTCAAGTGGTTACCTCTCGCTAAATGGTGGTATAACACTTCCTTCCATACTGCAGCAAAAATGACCCCATTTATAGCACTTTATGGATATCATCCACCATCCATCACATCTTATTTAAGGGAAAATTCTAGGGTTCAAGCAGTGAAGGATCACATCGAGCATCAACAAGAAGTTCTCCAACTCTTAAAGGATAATCTAAATTTGGCACAAAATCGAATGAAACAACAGGCAGATCAACATCGCAGTGAGAGAAGTTTTGATGTGCGAGACTGGGTATTTTTGCATCTACAACCATACAAAAAAATGTCCCTCAAGCAAGCTAAGAAGGATAATAAATTATCGCTAAAGTACTATGGTCCTTACAAGGTTTTACAAAAGATTGGTACTATGACATACAAATTGGAGCTTCCTACTTCTTTGTGAGTGCATCCAGTTTTCCATGTTTCATGCTTAAAAAGGGTTATAGGGGACAAAATTCTAGTTTAAACAATATTTCCAGAACTTGATGAGGAAGGAAAAACCATATTCAAACCTGAAGCAGTCACGGAAACAAGAACTCGACAACTACGAAATCGATCAATTTCAGAGTATCTCATCAAATGGAAGAACTTACCCATTGAAGATTCTACATGGTAGGATGAGAATTTTATACAAAAGCACATGGAGCTACTGAAGCATTGAGTACAACACTTGTTTGAAGGAGAGGGGCATGTTAGGTCCCTATATTAATAGTTTAGTCCCTTATTATGTTAACGTAGCCCTTATTATTGTTATTGTTGTACCCCTGTAACCCCAATATTGTTATTATTGTGCCCTTAAATTATTATTGTTAGGTCAGCTAGGATTACATTGTGGCCCCACTAGGATTACATTGTGGCCCCATGGACTCCTATATATAGAAGGAGGTTTTGGTCATTTGTATCATCGAAGAATTGTTCATTCATGTAATGTATTGGAGGTTTCCCCCTCGAAGTGGCTTATTTATAAGGCGTTGATATCTCTTTTCTTCTATTTTTGGAGCTGGTTTCACAACACATAACTAGAAAAAATAGCTTCAAATAGAAAATATAAAACTACCTGCTCTATTGCTTTCACAATAGCCTTGGCTTCCACCACTTAGTTACATAGTCTACGTAGACCAAAATGTGAACCTTCTCATGTGAAGGTGGGTTAAAAGGACCAAAAAAATTGATAAACCACTTTTCAAAAGGTTCAAGGACTACCTGGGGCTACAATGCAATTTCATCTGATCGACCTGGCTGACCCATCCGTTGGAAACTATCACATCCTCAGATGTAGTCTCGTGCATCCTGGAAGATAGAGGGCCGATAATATCCCATCTATAACACCTTCTTTCCCATCCTCTTGTTTGCAAAATTCCCTCTGCAAGGACCATCATGAGCAGCCTTCAGTAATTCATAGATGTCACCCTCAGATACACAACGCTGAATTTGTTGATCGACCCCTGTATGGAAGAGATATCCTGCTTTCCAGGAGTATCAGACACTATGATGAATGATCTTTAGTTTTTCCCTGTATGAAAAATGATGAGGCACCTATCCTGTAGCAAGATAGTTAGCAATATCTACATAGCATGGAGGATTAGTAGAAATTGAAAAAAAATGTTCATCCAGAAAACTATCCTCTATGGGTGTGGCTTCATCATTTATCCAATCTAGATAGAAAAAAAACTATATTATCCTTCCCTAGTTTTTCTACTATTGTAATATCAAATTATTGAATCAATAACAACCATCTTGTGATGCAACGAGGGGTGATAGGTTTATTCATCAAATACATGATTTCTATGTAGATGATTTAATATTTACTGGTAATGAGGTTTATTTCATTGGTGATTTTAAAGAAATCATTAAGAGTGAATTTGAAATGACTGATTTGGGTTTATTGAGATACTTCTTGGGCATAGAAGTAAAGAAAAATGAAAAGGGAATTTTTATTTCCCAAGAAAAATATGTTTAAGAAGTTTTGAAGAGATTTAACATGCAGCACAACAAAGAAACATTAACTCCAACTGTCATGGGGTTAAATTTAAGCAAGGAATATTGGAGCAAGAATATCGATCTGACATTGTATAAGAGCATAGTTGGCAGCTTCATGTATTTGACTGCAACTACACCTGATATTATGTATGCTGTAAGTTTAATTTCTAGATTCATGGATGTTGGCTCCCCATGATTTGCAGGATTGGAAAGAACAACTCTCTAGGGAACCACATCAAACCACTTTGGAGTCCATAGACCTAGCCTTCCTGAACTCAAAGAGGGATCTCTCTATGTATGTCTTTGTAAATGATATATCTTTATGCTTTTGTTTTCTTATTTTAGGCTAGTTATGAAGTTCTTAGGACTCTTTGTTTGTTTGATTGGTTGACAGATTAATGGTGTGATTAATGCATGGAGTGTTTCAGTTGAATAAATAGACTGTGAGAAGCATTAATCCATTGGGCTATGGAGTCATAAAAGGATTTAACTGTTCATCACCTCTGCAAGGGTTTTCATAGGGAAAGCTAACTATATCAAGTGGATCTCTTTAGATTAGATGGAATATGAAGTGACAATAAGTTTTGAAAGCAGTAAAACTAAAGGTCAATTAAGAATCCTTTAATTATACTTCAACAAGAAAAGACATTTTGGCAATTGTTTAAGAAAAATCAAAGGATAGGGAAAACCATAGACTTCTTTGGCCATGATTTAATAAGAAAACATTTAAGACAACAATCCAACAATCCTAGAATTACTTTCAAAAAAATAAAACATTTAAGATAACAGTCAGCATAAAAGAAGAGCAATTAAGAATTCCTTAATCAACTGAAAAGACATTTGGAGCTACAGTTTGAGACAAACCAAAGGACAAGGCATACCATAGACTTCCTTGGATAGACTCTACTACGTAAAATTCAAAGAAATTCCTTAAAGAAAATATTTCAATCAAGACCAAGGGACGAGGAATACCATAGACTTCTTCGGTTGTACCATACTCAATCAATTTCAAGCCAACAAGCTAGGTGGAACTAAAGAGCAATTAAGAATTCTCTAATCAGACCTTGTAGAAGAAAAAATTAAGATGAAAGAAAGTAAACAGAATTAAGGTGTCAGGGCAGCATACCTTAATCTAAATTTTATGTTCTTTTATAAGAGAAATAATGAAAAATATGGAAAACAAAAGGGAAAACATTGACAAATAAGGATAAGTTCACCATTAACATAATTCAACAATCTTGTGAACGTGCTTGTATTATTGATGTCCAAAATAGTTACATTACTGTAGTGCAAAACATCTCTGCAACTTAGATTTTTATCAAATCCATCGTAGCAGCTTATCAACTAGCTCAACAACCACCAATCAACCAACCCATAATAAACATTAAGCATACATGTAGTATTATCTGCAAAATGAGGAGTTGATCATAAGCTAGGGTTTCAAATTTGTGTGTATTATAGAGTTAATGTATTTTTTACCTTTCAGACCATGCAAGGCCTAAGGAAAAAATATATGTGACTGAATCACTGTAATAATAACTCCTATCTTAATTGTTGAGCTAACGTTTGAGATATTTTGACTTAAACGTTTTTTCATTAACTTTTATAATAACTGCTGAGTAGCTAAGAAATATCTTTGAATATTTTAATAATTGTTGGTGTCTCTATTGAAATGTAACAAGTTGTAGGTGGCAACAAAATGTGTCCCTAAAGAAGCAAATGCTGTTTGTTTAGTCATTCAGACTTGTTTGTGTGTCAATATTCCTTTGAATTTATCCTTTAAACTTTATTTAGGCCATTTTAAACTTGGATTTGTCTTCACTGTCCACCTTACTATCTTCTCCTTAACTCTTCCTTTATCTCTAATTTGTGATTAACCATTTAATCCTTTGATATTTTACTCACTGATTGTGTTTCTTCATTTGATCTTACATCTTTGTGTGCCACCGTTATAAACCTCTTTGTTTTCTTTATCCTGCACTGTGGAGCAATATTACTACTATTTGAGTGCTTAAATAACCATCAATGGTCATGATCCATTGATTATTATGCTCGATCTTACGCTTCTAGTCCTTCTAATGAAACAAGATCCTCTAGATCGACACTGAGAGCACTTATTTAAACAATTTTGGACCTTTTGAATGCAATTATCGCCTTCTCACCTCGCCTACTTGCACATTTGAAAACAATTTATTAATTAAAACCTGCGTCATGGCTTTTCTGCATTTGTTTGGGCTTATCGGACCTTTTGGAGGGTTGCAAAGGTGTTAATGGCAGATGAGGGCTTCATCGCAAAGCCATAGGCTTTAGATAATTCAAATCAGGCGGTGGTATCAGGTTTCGGCGGGAAGAAGAAAGGCCGTTTTCACGGGTGAGGGAGGTGGTTTTTGCATGGAGCAAAGGTGGTAAGCAAGTTCGAGCGGATGGACGCAATTCCATTGAGTGGGCGCTGTGTGGCGGTGGGTACGAATGGTAAACCCACATATTTCACAAAGTTTGGAGTGGTTAACCCTCGGTTTGAGAGTGGTACAATATCAATCGTAGACCGTTGGATCTGGCGGAGGTGATCTAATGGTGGTTGGGGTTAGATGATGGAGTGGGCATGTACAAATGGTGGAGCCAAGAAAGACATGTGGCGGGGTTTTATTATATGGGGAAAATGATTTATAAAGTAGGGTAGGGGGGTTAATAAATAAGTGGAGGGGCTTATTATAATGGCAAGGGGTAGGGCCATATGATAGCAAGATATTATGGTAAAGAGGGAGGGCTAAAAACCTTTAGAGCAGGGGTTAAAAAATTTAAAGCAAGGGGCTCTAAAATTTATAAAGGGTTGAGCATTATTTAATTAAAAAAAAGTTTTAATATAAAAGATGCATCCCAAATATTTATCATTTTTTTATTTAAAACAATGTAAAAATAAAATTTTACATTGTTTTAGTGGACATAAGGGAAAACGATGGAGGTGAGAGGGCTAAGTGGGGAAAATAGGGCTTTTGGTAGGGAAGCAATTGAGGATGAGAGTCTTAAGCCCAAACATAAGTTTCTCAGAGTAGGAGGGCAATTTAGAGAAGGAAAAATGAGGCATAGTGAAAAAGGTTTCATGAAGATAATGAAGGCAGTGAGATTTCTGAAGATAGTTGATTGTCAAGAAATGTTATCTTCAATAGATTATAGAAAATCCATAGTCACCTAGTGATACTGTGAATGAAAGAGACTAACAGTGGCTCCATTTGGGGAGGGAAGCTCCTTTAGGATGTGTCAAGAACCTCAGAGTTCAAATCTCTGGAATTTGTAGACCAATGCCTTGTTTTCACTTGGCAGATTTTCTTTGTACAATTCTTGGTTTGCTGTTGTTCTTTGAAACTGTGACCTTTAAAACATTAAAATCATGCTTTTCTACAACTCAATTCTACCTAGCCATCATAATTTCCTAGAATTTTTTCTTCATTTGGGTGAATTTAGACTGGAAAACCCTTGATATCATTTTTCTTTTTGAAAGAAAAAACTATCTACTTCTACCATTATATCATCCAAAGGCTTAGATTAAACTGATGCGCTCTTTTATTCTCTACCTAATCTACTTGTATGTCAAGATTAAACAATTTGACATATTTTTATTCTTTAATCTACCAACAGGAAATTTAAAGCATGCTCAAATCAAGATTAAACAGTTTGATTGTCATGAACTATGGCATTTTGGACAAGTTGCACACAGACAATTTTTTCAAAAAGTAAAACTAAAACTAAGGGATATAATTTGGATTTTTTCATTCATCCCTTTCTTCCTTTCTTGGTTCATATTATGATTGGGAACCAATATATTTTACATCTAAGCTACTCATAAGACAAGTTTAAACAGTTTGGCAAATCTTCATTTCTATCCTATCAGCAAAAAATTCAAAATTTGTTCAATTAGGATTAGACATTATGATTGAACAAGACTTCTTTTTTCAAAAGTAGTGGCATTTGGACTTTCACACTTTCAGAAACATTCTTTTTGGTATGGAGCTTTACCTTTTCTTTTATCTGCCCTCTTTTCTTCTTTTCTTTTCTTATTTTTGTGTTTATTTCTATAAGTTTTTATCTAGAAAATGTTATATACAACGAATAAAGCTTTAAACTGAGATTCTTAGATTAAATAATTCTTGAGCATCTGGCCATTGACAAGACCTCCAAATAATTCTATTTCATCCATCTCTTGCAGGAAAAATGCATTGTTTCCTCTTGCAGAATGGATGAGGTATGGACCTTTCCATAGATTGTCAAAATTTTCATGCTTTCCTTTGTATTATCTTCTTGAATCCCAATTCAGCACTTTGTATCAAATATTGAAGTCATTTGACTTAGTCCTTTTGTCAAAAAGATTCTTTATGTTTTCCTGAACTTGTTGTCTTCTGTTGTACACTTCTTCTTTGGTTTGCTACAGATGGACAATCTGGTTTTTTCTTCTTTGCATATCATTTTCTTCAGACTTTAATTCTTGAATGAGCTTCATGACTCGCACTCCCAAGCTTGTTGGAAAGACTATATATACTCCATACACTAGCTGATAAGGAGACATACCAATTAATTTTTTTTTTTAATTTGTCTGCCCATAATGCATGTACTAGTGTGTTGTGCCATGAATTATTGTTCTCTTCCATCAAATTTTTAATGATGTTCACCAAAATTTTGTTTGAGGATTCAACCAACCCATTACCTTGAGGGTAATAAGATTTAGAATGGCCTAATGTAATCTGATATTTGTAGCAAAAATCCACCATTTTCTTGGATCCGAAGGCAGCAACATTGTTAGTAATGATTTTTCTAGGACAGTCAAATCTAGAGAGAATGTTTTTTTCAAGGAATTTTATAATTACTGAGTCTGTGGAAGTCGTGGAAGGAGTGGCCTCTATCCACTTTGTAAAGTAGTCAGTTGCAGTAACGATCCATTTGTTTTGGGCATAGGAGGCAAGATGGATTTCTCCAATGAAATCAAGGCCACATTGTTGAAACAGAGATTCAAAAGAAATTGGATGCAAAGGAAATGTTAACAATTTTCTTTTGCCCTCAAAGATTTGGCATTTATGGTAGGAAATTACCATTTTATGGATATCTTGAAAGAGGGGGGGTCAATAGTAACCAAATCTAAGGATTTTATTGATAGTAGTTTTCTAATAGAGGTGGCCTTCACATTATCCTTCATGAAAGTCATGCTTGATCTTATCTGCATCTTCTTCCGGAAAACATTTAAGAAATAAACCACTAGCATTTTTCCAATATAAAACTTTATCTAAAATGAAAAAATTTGTAGCCTTTAACTTTAAAAATCTAGCCTTTGTTTTGGACAAACCAGGAGGAACATTAAGATTAAAAAGCACATATAATATATCAGCATACCAAGATGAATTTAGAAATTATTCTTCAATGGGCGCAGTTGCCAACTCCTCTTGTTCATCTAATGCATTAATCATTTTAATGTCGAGTGCTTGAAAGTTTGTTTCATCCATGAGTTTAGCCAATCCTTTCCCCTTTATTGGTTTAGTGGGCCTGATTTCTAGATCATATTCTAATATTACAACAATCCACATATTCTAATATTACAACAATCCACTTACCTCTTTTGCCATTAGGATCTTGTGTTAAGATGTCCTTTACCACTGCATGAGGCACAAATGCAATGATGTGTAAGTGCATAATATATACTTTGAAATCTTTCAATGCCTTGATTAAGGAAAAGAATGGTTTTTCCATTATGCTATATTTCAGAGGTGCATCTCTCAGTGCTTTGCTGAAAAATGCTATGCGGTGCTCTTGTCTAGTTATGTTCTTTTGCAATAGGACATCAACAACTGTATGTTCTGATGTAAAGGAGAAGATGAATAAATCTTTGGTAAAATCGGGGTTGATCAAAATTAGTGTTTGTGTAAGTGCTTGTTTTACCATATAAAAATATTTATTTTCTTCTATGGTCCATTTGACTCGTATTTCTATCTTTAGCATGTTTGTGATGTTTCTTCGGAGTTCTGCAAGGTGTGGTATGAAACTTCTCAAGAAATTTATCTTTCCAATGAAAGACTGCAACTCTTTGAGGTTTCTTGCGTGACTGATTTGCAATATTCCCTTAATCCTTTTTGGGTCAATATTAATCCCTTATTCATATATGATATTGCCTAACAATCTCCCTTCTTGAAGGTCAAACAAGGTTTTCTTGGGATTTAAAGACAAACCATATTTTCTGCACTTTTGAAAGACCTTTCTTAAGTGAGCTAGGTGTTCTTCATCAGTTTTTCAGTAGACTGTGATGTCAACAAGGTATATCAAAATGAAGTAACCTATTTCTTCTGAGAAAGCAATATCCATTTCTCTTTGAAAGGTGGCCCCAACATTCATCAACCCAAAAGGCATTTTAAGATACATGAAGGTGCCCCAGGGTGTAGTGAAATTTGTCTTGTGTTGATCATCTGGGTGTACCAACACCTAATTGTATCCCTAAAAACCATATAGAAAGATAATTTTTTAGAGCATACTACCCTTTGTAAAATGTGATCCATTTTTGGTAAAGGGTAATTGTCTTTTAAAGAGGCTTTGTTTAAATTTTTGAAGTCTATGCATAGCCTAATTTCTCCTGTTTTCTTCCTCACTGATCCCAAATTTGAAACCCATTTTGAGTATCTCAGTGGGACTATTATTCCGGCATCATACATTTTATTATTTCCTTCTCAACCAGTGGCAGTTACATAGGGTTTATTCTGTGCAATTTCTATTTAAAGGGTTTCTGGTTTTCTTTGAGAGGGATCTTATGTTCGATTATCTCAGTATCATATGACTTTAAATATTCATAACTCCAAGAAAACACATCAGTAAATTCTTTGAACAACTCAAGATATTTCTGTTTTGTATGAGCTATCAGTGTTTTGGATAGTTTTATCATATTTTGTTCTTTCTTACTACCTATTGCACTCTTCTATTTCAGCTTCAGTGGATTCCTTTTTTGGCTTCCTATCAACATCATTGAATTCAAATATTTCTTCTAGAGGAGCCAGTCCCTTTGGAAAATTATCATCTTTGGACTGTAGTACTTTAAAATCTTATTTTCTGAGTTTGTACAAAGTTCTGTCTTAGGAGGGTGTTCTTTTTCTAATACATTTAGATCAGAATTATCAGGAGGTTATTCTTTGTAAGTCTGTTCCTCAGCAGAGTAGTCTTCTGCATGATCTGAGTTTGAATTTGGCATTTCAAACTCATTTCTGGACTGCGGGAAATATTCTATCTATTTATCTCCTTCAAAAACTTGCCAATATTTTATATTGTCAGGGACTACTGATCTATGTTTGACTTGTACTATGTATTGTTTGTTATGATAAGGTTTTTGACATTTACTAACTGCAAATTCTAGACCATTGGAAAAGATGTTTTGATCTAGAGGACAATGTAAGATCATACTCTTTGAAGGTTTTGAAGAGGTCAAGGGTCTCATCCCTATATGCTTTTAATATAGGATGCTTAGCTATGTATTCCTCCTTAATCTACCTAATGAATAGCTTTGAATCACCATGAAAAGAAATATTTTTGGTTCCTACTTTCTTGAGTAATTGTAGCCCTAGGAGGAGTGCCTCATATTCAACTATGCTATTTGTGCATTGAAATTTTAGCTTGTATGAGTGACCTTCTACATTATTGTTCTTTGTGTTGTGCACCCAAACACCTTCCCCTAAACCAATTTTGGCACAAGAACCATCCAATCTCATGCTCCAAAGAGGTTCAAATTCAGATTCATAGTTATGTTGGTTATTGGGGCTGCCACCATGTTTGTCATTGTTCTGTTCTTTATGGTATTCACTATGTTTGTTGTTATATTCTGTTTGGGCCAATTTTTCTGACTATTCTCCCTCCTTTTCCTCTTCTTCTTCAGTTGTTTGCTCATTTTCTGTCACTTATTCATTAATGTTTTCGTCATTGTAAAGGATAAATGAATCAAGGTCTGTGTGAATGGAATAAAGGGGGGAGTTGTCTGTCTTTTCTTGACTGTTGACCATGTATTTAATGTGGGTTTCCCTATATAATATTCTTGGTTGACTGAAGACACATATGGTAGCATAGGTCATGTCCATTTGGAGGATGCCTTGGAGTTTAGCTCCCCATGATATTGAAAGGAGAATGCCATATTTAGGAGGAATATCAGCCACTATAATATCCATTACTAGGCTCTTGGCTGGTATTTGTGCTAGATTGACATAGAAATCTTTGATTAGGCCTAGACATTTAACTCTATTGGAATGAAAAGAACATAAATCCTTGTATGGTCTAGTTATCTCAAGGACTAGTCTTTCCATTACTACCTTTGGCATGAGGCTGTGCGAAGCTCCTAAGTCTAACATGGAATTATGGAGAATTTTATCATGGATGTTTAAAATGACATAAAATGGAGCAACACCTCCCTCTTGAAATTTCCCTTCTACTTCTGATCCAAACAGAAGTTCAGGCTTGTCATCATTTAAATTTACAGAATCAACATTTTCTCCTATATTTAAACCTTTCAAAAGTTGGGATCTATACACATCTTGAGTGACTAATTTAGTAAGAGGTATGGAGATCTTAATATTGGTAGTTTCATTCTCTATACTGAAAGGTGTCTATGTTTTTGAAAGGTTCAAATCCGTCCTATCAGACATTATTTTCACAACAAATTCAGCTTGTTGATTTTTATTTGAAGTCTCATTTAAAACAATTTTGTTAAGGGCACTAGCTGGAGTACTAGTATTGCTTTGGTCACCACTATCTTGCTTTTTTTTGTTTTTGTTTTTATCAGCACTTTAAGCCATTATGTTCAGGTTTTCTGTTGTATTTTTAGGAATATTTTTAGGGGTCTTCCTAGCATAAAATTTTGGGTTTTTTTCTCTTGGGAGTGTCTTAGGTTTTCTTGCTCCTGAGGTCATATTGCTTATGTAATTCCATTATGGAATTTTAAAATCCTTGTTTATAATATTCAGATTCTAGGATTTCTTCAAATTCTATTGGGGATGGGTCTAAAAACTATATGGGTTATCCAACTTTGAGATCTATTCCTAGACAAGCTTTGGGGTGAGTCAGAGAGGATATTCTGCAAGTCTTTAAGGTTTTCAGGTAGGAAATATGTTTTGTGGATAGGTTTGCTAACAGTTGGGTTTTTAGATCTAGGAAATTTCAAAAGGATGCTTTCAGGAATGTCAACTATTGCAAGAGGATTTGGGTCAGGATGGGATCTGGTACAAATTCTTCTAGAAGCCAGAATTTAGACCCAAAATTCAGAGAGGTTAAAATTTTATAACATTTTTTAGAAACAAACCAATATGTGAAAGAAATACTTAATACACAAAGTATTCTTGACTGGGTTATGTTTGAAGTTTGATGATACAGTAATTTTCCCAGTGGAGTGTATGAAAATCTAGTGGAGTCAATAGGCCTACTGAAAACCAGTGGAGTCACCAAGTGGAGGATTTTTAATTGTTTTATGGCTGGCTATTGTCCACCATCAACAACTAGATACCATTATTGGCTAACACTTGATTCATCCAATTTAAAATGAGGTTTTTTGAGTTCTTGAGATGATATTAAGCTGTTAATTACTCAATATTCCCCAATATGGTCGCCATTATGTTGGCTCCCCATGCTTTTCAATATTGGAAAGAAACAATCTGCAAGGAACCACATCAAACCACTTTGGAGTCCATGGACCTAGCCTTCCTGGAATCAGAGAGGGCTCTCTCTATGTATGTCTTTGTAAATGATATATCTTTGTGCTTTTTTTTCTTCTGATTTTAGGCTAGATACAAAGTTCTTAGGACAATTTGTTTGTTTTATTAGTTGACAGATTAAGTCTTTGATTAATTGAAGAAGTGTTTCAGTTGGATAGATATACTGTGAGAAGCATTAATCAATTGGGCTATGTGTTGGGCCGCTAATATGTTATTATTATTATCACTTTTTAACACCTATTTCATCCATTTCTACTCTTCTTTATCATGTCATTAATCATAATTTATCATATAATTCCATTTTATAATTATTTATGCTCTTATGGATAAATATTATTGCTTTTCCTTTATTTTTAATAAATTGATGATTATGCATGATTTTACCAATTATGGTTTATTAATAAGTTTGTTGTAACATCACTCACCATTTTAGCCTCCAAGATAATTTCCAGATTGCAGAGTTGATCTCCAGCTCATCATCAAATATGCCAACTCAGAAATTCGCTAGAATAAGAAGTGACAATTTTGCATTGGGCATATTGGGCAAATGGAGAAGAATCTGGAAAATCTGAAACATGGGTTTTGTCCAGAACAGACTGAATTAAATTTAGTAAAAACATTTTTCCCAAATTCGTCTTTTATTGAGAGAAACGAAAGGTTCTCTGAGGACGATTTTCCTAGATTCGCTGTTGTGGCCATTTTCCAAATTCTTCCAGTTGCAATAACAAATTAGACCTGTTCCTGTTAAATCATTGATGGAAGGATATTTCAGATATGATCTTGTTGATAAATTTTTTGTGAGTAATCCAATTTTGTAATAGGAATCATTTTTAATCATATTGGTTGTAAGTTATCTTTTCTCTATGTGTATTTAAATCAGAACATAGATCAGAGAAGGGGGGGTTATTATGGGGATTCATGATGGATGATTAGGGAGAGAATTAGATGGATTATTAGATTAGATATAGATAGGATAGGATAGGAGGAATGAGAGAATTACTATTGAAATTATAACTTTGATCATCGACTCTCACTGTTGAAGCTGACCACGAACTTGCTGTAACGATTATGCAATAATGAATATATAAAAATAGTTGTAGTTCCTTCGCATCTCTTGAAGTAATCAGGCGGTATTCACTGGTGGCTAAGGGCCTTGCTTCTGGTGGATCTACTTTCCATTTCTATACCATACAGTGTGGTTTTCCTTATTTATGATTTCTGCAAGTTTGGTTTTTTTAATGATTACTTTCTGCAATTGAATTGTGTTGTTGTTCTTTTCCCTCATAACAAGATCATTTCTTTCTGCAAAGTATATTGTTGTGTTGCTCATTCTAATTACAGAGCTTCGTTGTTCATTTCAGTAACTTAGTTTTGCTGTTCATTGCAATCATATAAGTGTTTCTGTCTATTTCTTTTATATAGTGTTGTTGCTCATTTGATTTCTGCAATCATTTAGTTTTTCCTTTTAACATTCTTAAAGTTAGCATAATTATCTCATTTCCATTAGTTACAGTAGCATTATTGACTTAATACATTGCCATTTCCAATTGGTTTTTTAGTGTGTTGTGTGTGAGATCAAGAACTGTAAAAAACATTGGCTACTGTTGTCAAAGATCTCATATTAAGGATCTTATTTATGCTTGATTATTTACATCAGTTAAAAGAGGAATGAGTTATTGGTACTGTATCCTCGACTGATAATTTTTGTTACTTTGCTGAACGAATGATTTAGTTTTAGAGCATTGAGTTTCCTTTAGTTGCAAGTGGGATTTATTAAAAGCATCCATTTATTCTTGTATTTGAAAGATCTATACTACATTTTAAGAAACATTACTCTCTGGGATTATAGCATGCACATATTTTGTACACTCTTGAAATAAGAGGACTTGCCCGAGTTGATAATTAATGTGGGATAAATAGGAGTTTTAAAAGGCACCTTTTAGCACCCAACATTTTGGCACCGTTGCTGGGAAGAGTGTTGCCATTTCACAGAGAGTGATGTATGTTTGATATTTGTTGCTATGAAAGAATTGGGTATTAAAAATGGAAGGTAAGAACCTGCGTAACGAGCAAGTAAAGTGCTTGCTCCCCTGCCCGCTTTCCAGCAGAATTGCTAGGAATTTAAGGTAGAAATGAACGTTTGTATTTTAGAGGTAAAAATTTTGAAAAAATCTTGTAATTCCACTCGAGTGGTGATGTAAGCACCACCCATTTCACTAACCAATTGACAGGAAAATTGGAAGGAGGATCCTTAAAGAAACATATGAAGAACATCTTTTGTTATGGTAAGAAATGGCTCACATTTCAACTTTTGAATTCCCTATCAAATCTAGGAGGAGTGACACAAATGCATATAATTCCCCATCGTCTCTACTAAATTTTCATGGTTTGACAAATCAAGATCCCGATACATTCTTATTTGAGTTGGAAATAATTTGTAGAGGATATGACTATCGTACTAATGATCAAAGGTTGAAATTATTTCCTCTTACTCTAAAAGGAGCAACTCTCCGATGGTTCATGAGCCTAGGTGGGAACTGCATCCAAACATGGGAGGACATGAAAAACATATTCTTGAAGAAGTACCAAGACTACTACAAATCCAATGAAGATATTTTCGGTATGATACAAGGGGAAGATGAAACCTCGAAGGACTATGTAGAGCGATTTCAATATAACCTTCAAAAATCAAAGCATAAGCATTTGGGAAAAGAGATATTGAAAACACTTCTTCTTAAAGGAATCAAAGATGAATTTTTAGAACTCTTAAATCTGATAGGAAAAGGTGATGTTTTTCAATTATCATATGATGATGTTTGTGAATTGTGCATAAGGTATTCAAGAGGAATTTCCAAGGCTGGTAAGAATTTCAGAGAAGTTTTTTCTTTCTTTTCCAAATTTACTACAAGAACAAGAGACATAAGAGCTGAAATCAATGTTTTATTTGGAAATTTTAAATATGATTTCATTAGCTCTCTAAATTCACAATTGAATGTTTTGCAGGTTTAGAAAAATCAAGAATTTGATGAAGTGTTTTGCCCTCATTAACGAAAGGATCATCCCATAGATAGTTGTTCTTCCTTATCTAGGATGGAAGTAGCATATCAAAGAGATGGGGAAGCTGCAACAAGGTAAAAACCATGGAAATCATGCCCTACAGGTATGGTTCAAAACACTTCCTCTTCATTCTCTTACTTGCATAATCCATTATGGAATACTCATATGTTAGGGAATCCATGCCAATCTCAATATAACCACCACCAATCTTGTCTACAAGTTTGGCATGGTTCATCTTATGATTTCATGACTACTCTCCCTCATCTTGTAGCAAAAACACATCTTCCAGCTCTCCCACAACATCTTGCTTGCCCATCAAAATTATCCATTCAACCCAATCAACTACATCATCAAAATGCTCCATTCCCTACACAATTTCCCACTCAACTAATTCCACACCCTCACCATAATAAAATAGTACAACATGCTTACAGTGTTGAACTGCAAAATTTAACCACCCTTCCCAC
Organism: Pinus albicaulis; assembly: GCA_034641835.2. NCBI lineage: Eukaryota > Viridiplantae > Streptophyta > Pinopsida > Pinales > Pinaceae > Pinus > Pinus albicaulis. The sequence continues at coordinate 1,451,942,607 of CM076577.1, read as the reverse complement.
ACATTCTATCTCACATGCACCATTGGAGAAAACTTATATTGAGATTCATAATGTCTCAAATCCAAAAATTGTAGAGGTTATGAAAGAAAATGAGGTTTCTTCTAGCCTGCATCAACAAGTTGTTTTAAACACTCAAGAACTTCATGATATGATGGCTATGAGAAATCAAGAAATTAAGGGATACATTGAAGATTGGTTTCACTCCATTTGTTTACAGCATCACTCCATACTTCAACAATTTTTGGCACCATATTTTCAAGGGAAGTTGGCTTCTCATACCCTACTATTTATTAACATGCATTTTTCAAATTTGGGTATGTACATACTAGAGGCCTTATTTTGAAAATGGCTCCATTGGAAGTACACTTATACGTAAGCATATTCAATTTTCAAAGAAGAGTAGGTTAGTGTAGAAAATAAATAAATAAGGACATAAATAAATACATTTTTATTATTATGTAAAGAAAAAATAAAAGTAAAAAAATAAAAAAAATAAATTGTTTTTGTTGCAACACGCTGTGAATATCAACATCGGTGATAAATATTTTAATTTATTTTTGTATGTAGATAAATTATATTTAAAATAATAGTTCTACAAACACTCATATTCATTTTTATCACTAATATGGAAAAATTGCTTGAATATCATATTTTTTTGCTTGCAGGCTTGATGTAATTTTTGAAAACAAAGTCGGGACAGTCATGTTTTGAGGGACCAAAAGTGAATATTTTAGAAACATGTTTCTATTATAAGTATCCATTTATGTATACTTTCCAACCCAATTTGAATTACTCCATTTGGATTTTAAACGAAAAATTTAGAACCAAAACATTGACAAGGCGTCTAGTACGCAGCTCAGGAAGAGATTGGGACAGTCATGTTTTGAGGGGCCAAAAGTGAATATTTTTAAAACATGTTTCTATGGTATATTCCTCTATGAATATAGTTTACAAGGAAATTTTAATCACTTGATTTTGATATCGTCTTAGGAATTTATGACCAAAATATTGTCTGCTTATCATAAATCAACACTCTTGAAACTTTGTTTTCTCGGCTGTTCACTAGTGTATTTGACCCATCAATTCTTCTTGTATTCAAAATATGTTTCTATTGGAGATAAATAAATGAATATAATTTCATTTCCAATTTGAATCAGCTTAATCCGTCATCAAATGAAAAATTTATGCTTGAAATATCAACTGTTGGTTTGAGCTGGAAAATCGAAAATCACTCTATTATGCAGGTCGTTCTAAGTAAAATTGACATATCATAGCATTGAATTAAAACCTGTTTATATTGGAGATACACCTTTGAATTAACTCTCATATGGATTTATAATCACTCAATTTGGACAAAAAACAAATAATTTGTGATTAAAACATTGCAGGTTAGCATGATTGGCCACTGCTCTCTCGCACGTGACCAAAAAAAAAAAAAAAAATTTACTATTTTCTCTGTGTATTTGTTATAAAAAGCAATTAATTATTTTTTTTGCATAATTCTTGGATTAGGGGAGTTCGATCACCTCTCTTTCTCCATGAGTTAATGTTTTATTGCAGGTAGACACTCGTTTTTTTGCAGGTCCTAGGAGAATAAAGAAGGTAAATTTATGGACGAGCGATTCTTGAAAGAAATTTTAATGAAACAAGGGAATTTAATCCAATTGATTACCTAATGGATTCATAACAGAAGCAATGAACAATTGATTTCCATTTGAAGATTCATGTCATGTCACTGTTGCCAAAATATTTTTCAAAGAGATCATTTTTTTTTCCTTGCTTTAGGAAATAACATCATAGCTGTTGTAACTTAATCAAGTGTTGTTTCTTTTCTGATTTCTTTTATGTTTTTGTGTTTCAAGTGTTGCTCCCTTCAAATTTTAGTTTCCGCTCCATTGGAAATTAAACAATGAAGACCCCACAATACAAATTCTTGTTGCAGAAGGAAACTCTCCGACAAGACCAGTCCACTAAACAATTTATTCTCTTGAAACCTATAAATAATTTTACCTTTTTTTTTTTCTTTTTATTTGATTGGATTTGCTTAGATAATATATTGTACAATAGTTTTTTTCTATTTTCCCCTTTCTGTTCCCTACAGGGAACACCAAGTTTCACTTGTTTGTCTTTTTGTTGTTCCTCTTAAGGAACAGTTGTCGTTCCTCTTAAGGAACAACAGTTTCGCGTGTATGTCTTTTTATTGTTCCATTTAAGGAACAACTGTTATTCCTCTTAAGGAACAACAACTGTTCCATTTAAGGAACAACAGTTTCGTGTGTTTGTCTTTTTGTTGTTTCATTTAAGGAACAACTGCTGTTCCTCTTAAGGAACAACAGTCGTTCCATTTAAGGAAGAATAGTTTCGCGTGTTGATTTTTTTTGTTGTTCCTGTTAAGGAACATCACTTTTTTTGTGTTTTTTTTTTTGCTGTTCCTTTTAAGGAACAACACTTTTTCGCATGCATTTTTTGTTGTTCCTTAAAAGGAACAGTAATTTTTTTTGGGTAAATTTTTTGTTCCTTTTAAGGAACAACACTTTTTTTAGGTGTATTTTTTGCTGTTCCTTTTAAGGAACAACACTTTTTTTGGGTGTATTTTTTGTTGTTCCTTAAAAGGAACAACAATTTTTTTTGGTGTATTTTTGTTGTTCCTTAAAAGGAACAACACTTTTTTTAGTGTTTTTGCTGTTCCTTCAAAGGAACAACACTTTGGGAATATTTTCGAGAACAACCCTTCGTCCCTCTTGTGCGATTATTCGTGATTCATCTCAACCTCGTTTTATTGATTCCCTTGCATCGCATGAAGTACAATGCTTTTATAAGGACAAAAATTATGGATTCCATTGAAGCAGGTGAATATCCTTGACGTTATGATCTTTAAGAAGACAGCTTCTTGATGATAGTTTAAAAAAAAAAAAACAAACAAAATGGACACAATTATTTATATATTACTTTATTGTATTGATTTCTGCTATATATGATACTGATTGATCATATTTACCATGTTGGTTCCACTTCTCCTGGCTACAATTCTCTCTATCTATTATAAGTAAGGTTATGGGTATATTTTATTTCTATTGACATGTTCAAACTTCTTCCACCATCCCCACTCTTAAGGAGTACTGAGCCTCCCTCTATTTATCATAAAAGGTGTAAAAAAAAAATCTTGTCTATAGATAGAGGATAGGGGATCTCATTAAAAAGCCAGCCTACCATGTTCATAAGGTTGTAGCGAAGTGACATTCCCACTATGGCCACCATGCCAGGTTTATGATCCATTGGATAGCCACAATATCCTTGGAACAGGAGGTCTCATCATGAGCCAACCTGATCACTTTTGCTACTTCCCAGTGAATGCCAGTGTGGTTATTTGGTTACCATGCTAGCACACTGATCTCTTCTGTAGAACAACAATGGAATTCTCCAACTATAAATTGAGGATCCTAGCTCATATGGGTTAAAAAGCAACCCTACCAAGGCTATGGACTCCTGCTGGCAGTAGAGGCTCTGCTTATGGTATTGAAGTTATATTTTCAACATTAATAATTATTATAATACCCTATTCCTACTTTTCTTTTTATCAGAGAGATTATTTCCCTAATTTCTCCTTACTATGAACCTTTATGCATGAGTTAATGTTTTTTAATCAATCATATCATTTTCAGATGGAATATCATCAGCAAGGTATCTTTTCTTGCATATTGTTGTCCTTTTTACTTACCACATTACCTATCATCAACCCAAGCATCTTATCTCTTATTCATAACTATATTTATACACTCTGCCCTCATTATAACCATACCTCTTGCTGTCCTATCATTTGATATGTGTACTCTGCTTCATTTACTGTTGTATTGTTCGTTCCCTTGCCTTGTCATCAGCACAACACTTTTTCTATGCTTTATGGTCATGGAATCCCTTTTTCAATTGGAAGGGGGAATATATGCATTATGGATAACATGCGATATAAGTACAAAATTCTGCCATAATTTGCTGATTTGCCAAAATATTCATACTGCATTTCTACAGAAGTTTTTCTGATTGAAATTTTGGCATACATCTTATCTGTTGCTCTTCGAAATTAACACTGTGGATTCAATAAAATTGCATGCAAAATCGTGATTTTGTTCCAAGAGAACAACAAGTATGGGGGGGGAATTCTATTCGCAGCATGACCACACTATTGCAACTAACAGCAAAGGCTCACGCAACTTGTGAATGCGCACAATTCTTCAGACATGATGTGCTTCCATGGCTTCCACCTTTTGCATCGCTTTCAGTATCCACTTAGCCTACATTAGCTTCAATAAAGGCCAGTCCCTACATGTCATTCCACATTGTTTTTTTCGAAGGTAACACTTGAGGTAAAATAGCATAATTTTCTTATTTATTACGAAGTTAGGAGAATTTCATGAAAATCCATTGACCATTATTTATCATCATTCATTCCACATCTTTACCACTTCCCATTTTTCAGAGACATATCATATTTTAGTTTGGGGGAGTGTTGCTTTCCTTCATTTATTTCTTATGACCATGTCACTAATATTTTTTATCATCCATTGATATTCTTATTCATTCTCAACACCTCCCTTATTCCATGTTGTTTTACACCAAGCACAGATTTCAATAGATTGTAGCAACCACCTCTCTTTGTTTTCTAGCATTGCATGAGGGCATGCTAATTCTTTAGTTTGGGGGAGAAATTGCTACACATGATGGATGTTTTCTACTTTCTTTCTCGTTTAAGGGATACAATTTCATTTTTATACAGTGCAGAAATTGATTTGCATATATATTTCAAACTATGAACTGAATTCTTGTGATTTCTGGATAACAAAGAGGTATCATTAAAATACACAAACCTAGATAATTTCACACTAAATTAGTTCATAAAATTTCAAAAATTATGCACTATCACCTACAACCATTTTTTTTATATCTCATGATCCGTGCATCAAAACGATCTGATTTTTGAGAAAATGGTTAATGAAGTTTGTTGTTACTTATATCACATTTTTTTGCAGCTTCATATACATATAGTTGAACGTCAATTGTAAAAATTGTTACGCCTTCATCAAGATTGTTAAAATTGAATATTCATTATTTGAGGAAAAAATCATTTGTTCCATCCATTTCATGAGTTGGGATGAACAATTTTTTTTGCTTGGTTAACACATGGGTTTTGTCTTTGGGTTGCATGAGGACATGCAATATATTCAGTTTGGGGGTATGTTGGGTCGCTAATATGTTATTATTATTATCACTTTTTAACACCTATTTCATCCATTTCTACTCTTCTTTATCATGTAATTTATTATAATTTATCATATAATTCCATTTTATAATTATTTATGCTCTTATGGATAAATATGATTTCTTCTCCTTTATTTTTAATAAATTGATGATTATGCATGATTTTACCAATTATGGTTTATTAATAAAAATTTTTTAACATCACTCACCATTTTAGCCTCCAAGATATTTTCCAGATTGCAGAGTTGATCTCCAGCTCATCATTAAATATGCCAACTCAGAAATTCGCTAGAATAACAAGTGACAGTTTTTCATTGGACGTCTTGGGAAAATGGAGAAGAATCTAGAAAATCAAAAACATGGGTTTTGTCCAGAACGGATGGAATTAACTTTCTGTAAGCACATTTTTCCCAAATTCGGCATGTATTGAGATAAACAGAAGGTTCTCTGAGAACAATTTTCCCAGATTTGCTGTTGTGGCCGTTTTCCAAATTCTTCCAGTTGCAATACCAAATTCAACATGTTCCTATTAAATGATTTATGGAAGGATATTTCAGAGATGATATTGCTGATCAATTGGTTGTGAACAATCCAATTTTGTAATAGGAATCATTTTTAATCATATCGGTTGTAACTTCTCTTTTTTTTATGTGTATTTAAATCAGAATAGAGATCAGAGAAGGAGGGGTTACTATGGGGATTCATGATGGATGATTAGGGAGATAATTAGATGGATTATTAGATTAGAGATAGATAGGATAGGATAGGAGGAATGGGAGAATTACTATTGAAATTGTAATTTTGATCATCGACTCTCACTGTTGAAGCAGAGCACGAATTTGTTGTAACGATTATGCAATAATGAATATATTAAAACAGTTGCAGTTCCTTTGCATCTCCTGAAGTAATCCAACAGTATTCACCGGCGGCTAAGGGCTTGGCTTCTGGTGGATCTACTTGCCATTCCTGTACCATACAGTGTGGTTTGCCTGATTTCTAATTTCTACAAGTGTGGTTTGTTTAATCATTACTTTCTGCAATTGAATTGCGTTGTTGTTCTTTTCCCTCATAACAAGATCATTTCTTTCTACAAAGTATATTGTTGTGTTGCTCATTATAATTATAGAGCTTCGTTGTTCATTTCAGTAACTTAGTTTTGCTGTTCATTGTAGTCACATAAGCTTTACTGTCTATTTCTATTATATAGCGTCGCAGCTCATTTACTTTCTGCAACCATTTAGTTTTTCCTTTTATCATTCTTACAGTTAGCACAATTATCTCATTTCCATCAGTTGCAGTAGTATTATTGATTTAATTCATTTCCATTTCCAATTTGTTTCTTAGTGTGTTGTGTGTGAGATCAACAACTGTAAAGAACATTGGCTATTACTGTCAAAGCTCTCAGATTGAGGATCTTATTTATGCTTGATTAGTTTACATCAGTTAAAATAAGAATGAGTTATTGCTAATGTATCCTCAACTGATAATTGTTGTTACTTTGCTGAATGAATGATTCAGTTTTAGAGCATTGAGTTTCCTTTAGTTGCAAGTGGGATTTATTAAAAGAATTTGTTTATTCTTGTGTTTGAAAGATCTATACTACATTTTAAGAAACATTACTCTCTAGGATTATAGCATGCACATATTGTGTACACTCTTGAAATAAGGGGACTTGCCCGGGTTGATAATTAATGTGGGATAAATAGGAGTTTTAAAAGACACCTTTTAGCACCCAACACTATGGAGTCATAAAAGTATTTAATTGTTCATCGCCTCTTCAAGGTTTTTCATAGGGAAAGCTAACTATATCAAGTGGATCTTTTTAGATTAGATGGAATATGAAGTGACAGTAAGTTGTGAAAGCAGTAAAACTAAAGGTCAGTTAAGAATCCTTTAATTCTAATTCAACAAGAAAATCCTTCTTGGCAACTGTTTAAGAAAAAACAAAGGATAGGGAAAACCATAGACTTATTTGACCAGAATCTAATAAGAAAACCTTTAAGACAACAATCCAACAATCCTAGAATTACTTTCAGACAAAGAAAATATTTAAGATTACAGTCAGCATAACCAAAGATCAATTAAGAATTCCTTAATGAACTGAAAATACCTTTGGAGCTACAGTTGGAGACAAACCAAAGGATAGGGCATACCATATACTTCTTTGGCTAGAATATACTAAGTAAAATTCAAAGAAAGGCCTTAAAAACAATATTTCAAGCAAGACCAAAGGACAAGGCATAACATAGACTTCTTTGGTTGCACTCTACTAAATAAATTTCAAGGAAACAAGCTAGGTGAAACTAAAGAGAAATTGATAATTCTCTAATCAGACCTTATAGAAGAAAACATTAAGATGAAAGAAAGAAGACAAAATCAAGGTGCCAAGACAACATATCTTAATCTAAATTTTATGTTCTTTTATCAAAGAAATAATGGACAATATGGAAAATAGAAGGAAAAACATTGACAAAGAAGGATAACGTCATCATTAACATAGTTCAAGGATCCTGTGAACGTTCTTGTGTTACTAATGTCCAAAACTATTACATTACTTCATTGCAAAAAATCTCTGCAACTCAGTGTTTTATCAAATCTAGCCTAGCAGCTCATCAACTAGCTCAGCAACCACTAATCAACCAACCCACAATAAACATGAAGCATGCATGCAGTATTAATCTGCAAAATGAGGAGGCGATTCTAAGCTAAGGTTTCAAATTTGTATTTATTACATATTTAATGTATTTTTGACCTTTGAGACCATGCAAGGCCTAAGGAAAAATATCTGTGACTGACTCACTGTAATAATAACTCCTATCTTAACTGTTGAGCTAACTTTTGAGATATTTTGACTTTAAGGCTTTTTCATTAACTTTTATAATAAATGTTGAGTAGCTGAGAAATATCTCTAACTATTTTAATAATTTTTGGTGTCTTTATTGAAATGAAACAGGTTGTAGGTGGAAAAGTGTGTCCTTGAAGAAGTAAATGTTGTTTCTTTAGTCATTCAAACTTTCTTGTGTGTCAATCTGCCTTTGAATTTATCCTTTAAACTCTGTTTAGGCTATTTTAAACTTGGATTTGTCTTCACTGTCCACCTTAATTTCTTCTCCATAACATTTCCTTTACTTGTGCTTTGTGATTAAGCCTTTAATCCTTTGATCTTTTGCTCACTGATTGTGTTTCTTCGTTTGATCTTACATCTTTGTGTGCAACTATTATAAACCTCTTTGTTTTCTTTATACTGTGCCGTAGAGAAATATTATTGTTACTGGAGTGCTTAAATAACCATCAATGGTCATGATCCATTGAGGATTATGCTCAATCTTATGCTTCTGGTCCTTCTAATGAAACAAGATCCTCTAGATCATCACCCAAAGCACTTATTTAAACAATTTTGGGCCTTTGGAATGCAATTATTGTCTTCTCACCTTGGCTACCTGCACATTTGAAAACAATTTATTAATTGAAACCTACGTTCGTGGCTTTTCTGCATTTGTTTTGGCTTATTGAACCTTTTGGAGGGTTACAGACGTGTTAATGGAAAATTAGGGCTTCATCGTAAATCCACAAGGATTTGGATCATTTGAATCAGGTGGTGGTATCAGGTTTTGGCGAGAAGAAGAAAGGCAGTTTTCGCGGGTGAAGGAGGTGGTTTTCACGCAGAGAAATGGTGGTAAGTGGTTTCGGGCATAAGGATGTGATTCCATTGAGCAAGCACCGCATGGCAAAGGGTACAAATGGTAAAACCATCTATTTCATGAAGTTTGGAGTGGCTAACCCTCGGGCTGAGAATGGTGTGATATCGATCGTAGACCATTGGATCTGGTGGAGGTGATCCAATGATAATCACAATTAGATGAGTGAGCGGAAAGGTATAGACAGTGGGCCCTGGACGGACATGTGGCATGGGTTTATTATATGGCATAAAATGCTTTATAAAGTGGGGTGTGGGGGTTAATAAATAAGTGGAGGGGATTATTATAAGGGAAAGGGGTAGGGCCATATGATAGTGGGATTTTATGATAAAGCGGGAGGGCTAAAAACCTTTAAAGCAAGGGTTAAAAAATTTAAAGCAGGGGGCTCTAAAATTTATAAAGGGTCAGGCTTTATTTAATTAAAACATAGTTTTAATATAAAATATGGGTCCCGAATATTTATCATTTTTTGATTTAAAACAATGTAAAAATAAATTTTTACGTTGGTTTAGTGGACATAAGGGAAAACGATGGAAGTGAGAGGGTTTAGTAGGGAAAATAGAGCTTTTGGTAGGGAAACAAGTGAGGATGAGAGTCTTAAGCCCAAAGATAAGTTTCTAAGAGCAGAAGGGAAATTTAGAGAAGGAAAAATGAGGTATAGTGAAAAAGGTTTCATGAAGATAATGAAGGAAATGAGATTTCTGAAGATAGTTGATAGTTAAGAAATGCTATCTTTAGTAGATTATAGAAAATCCATAGTCACCTATTGATACTGTGAGTATAGGAGACTAACAATGGAAACAACAAAGGAGACTCAGTGGCAAGAAACTAAGAGAATATTGACGTATGTGAATGGAACAAAGGAGTATGGTGTTCTATACTTCTCAATTGCTAATTTTAAGTTGATTGGTTACATTCACAGTGATTGGGTTGGAAGTGTAGATGATAGAAAGAGCACATTTGGGTATGTGTTTCATTTCGGATCGGAAGCCATTTCTTGGGTTTCCAAGAAGAAACCAATAGTTGCATTATCAACAGCAACAGTAGAATATGTGGTAGCAACAACAACAGCCTGTCAAGCTATTTGGATGAGAAGGATGTTGAGAGATTTATGTCATGAGCAAGACAAAGGAACCACAATTTATTGTCATAATAGCTCAGCAATGCCATTGTTAAAGAATTCCATTTTCCATAAGAGAACAAAGCACATAAATGCAAAATATCATTTTATAAGAGAATTGGTTAATAATGGTGAGATTGTTTTGCAGCATTGCAGGACAGAGGAAAGTTTCATTGATATCCTCACAAAGCCATTAGCATAGAAGAGTTTTGAGTACCTCAGAAAATGTCTGGGAATGAATGATGCCAAAAATTGTGATTAAGGGGGAGTGTTGGAATTTTAATCCAAACAACCACCATGAATAAGCAGTTGTGCAGCCCACAATCTCATCAATTTTGACAGTAGAGAAGGACAACAGCAGATCCAAGAGCCCAGAGGCATTTTCACGCAACACAAAAAACAGAGTACTAGAGCCTTTAACTCTGCATTTATTGCCAACCAACGCATTTGACTTACCTTTTTATTTTTGCTTGAATCGCAAATTTCTTACCTTACATCTTAACGCCTTCACCAAAAAAGTTAAATCCCCGCTAATGTGATATCGGAGGGACCTACCGTACATCCAAGCACATTGCAAATAACCATTTCCTTTGTATTTCCTTGTTCGCAACTTACCACACTTTACCGCCCATAATTTCACAATCGCAAGTTTTAAGTTTTACCTTTTATGCTGCCTGCAAGTTATCTTATTTTGTTTGCGATGTGATCGCAAGAGGGGCACATGTCAAGCTCAGGAGGGCAACGCAGTTCGCATGTCATAAGTTTTACCACTTACCTTTCCACAACCGCAAGTTATGTTATTTGTTTTGCGATGTGATATCACTGTCACATATCGCAATCGAAATCATTTAAGTTTTACGCCGAACTGCCCGCAGGTGAAGTTATTTTGGGTGCGATGCGATAAGTGCCACATCACTATTGCACATAGTAGCCCGCAAATTTTAAAGGATAGCGTCGAGAGTTAAAAGTTAAAATCATTGATCTGCGCGGATGCGATGTGGATCAGAACCATATTGCATAAAATTTCAGATCCGTCCTTTTTTGTTTTGAATGTGTTTTACATGTTTTTCCTGTGCATTTTGGAATCTAGTCTGCGTATTATTTTTAATGAAGGAATGGGTCTGTTGAGGACCCAAGGACAAATGTTGTTGAACATCCGTTCAATCATTGAATAAACATTGAATGGATTAGGTTTTTACAGGCTTTTTCCATTTGATATAAGCATTGTAATTTTCATTATGTTAGAGAGAGAGAGTGTGTGTGTGTTGAATAGAAAACAAAAGTTTTGTTCCTCTCCTATGTTTTTACGCTACCTGTGTGTATTGACTATTAATTTTTGCATTATTTTTGTAGTCTCTGTGTTGTTGGAGGAAACACATTTTTCCTCTGTCTATTGTATTCAGAATTCACAACAGTAACTATGTTAGGCCTTCAACCTTTCACCAACATACTTTGAAGTAGATAGCTCACCTTCTCTAGATAAGTGTAGTGTATGTGATTTTATTAGCTTGATAAGTGTAGTGTATGTGTAGTGCAAAACCAATTGATAAGTGTAGTGTATGTGATTTTATTAGCTTGATGGCCTATTTGCACCATGATATCCCATACTTCAAGAGCTTCTTGAAGTTTTCCTTCTCTGGAGAGCTACATCAATAAAAGCATTGTATGTGACCACATCTGGCATATACCCCTTATCCAGCATCTTGTGAAGCATTTTGGTGGCATCTTTTTGTTTCCCATTCTTGCACACTCCATCTATTAATATATTATAGGTAACTATATGAGGTTTGCAACCTTTTTGTAGCATCTCTTGAAGGGGATCTGTGGCCTTTTTTGTATTACCCACATTGCAAGGGTCATTTATAAGAGTATTGTATTTGGCTCTAATTTCTTGTGAGGGGAAATGAATTGATTAGTATTGGAAAAAAATCGAAGAAGCTTTTGAATCCATGCGCATTTGTAACTACAATGGAAATTGTGTCCTTTATTTCTATGAAAGATCTGGATAGCATTAGGGTTTTGGTCGATAACAACATGATCTGTTCCATTCCATTCTCACATACATTAATTTATGTTCAAGGGAAGAATATGTTGTTTGATTTGGTCAAACAAAAATAGGAATCGAAGATCTCGCAGTGTTAGTGCAGAAAATGATGAGGATGGAGAGGAAGAGATCTTCAGTTTCTAGAGCATGTAACACCTAAATCCCTATAACACTCACTCTGATCAATGAAGGTGTTGGTGTGAATGATTCAATTCTCTGCTGAGACATGAGTACCAATTTCAAGAATTTGCTCAAGAACTTCGTGGAATTCGTACAACAACAGGACATTATGTTGCAAAGATGTCAAAAAATTTGTGGATTTCGTACCACAACAAGACATTTTGGTTCACATATGCCAGGTATAAATGTTTTCATATAATATAAATGTGGTGATATGATGTACACATGTCATTTGCACATGAAAAAGGAAGACAAAACTTTGAGATGAACTAATTCAAAGGAAAGGCTTATTTGCTTAATTATTAAATTTTAGAAGAAAATTAAATTACTAGGTTTAAATTGACCATTTGATGGATGCACAGTTTGACATTAATAAATTTATCATTTGATGGATGCATAGTTTGACATCAATTAATGAATAATTATCTGTTATTTTATAAATTTTATTTCATTTTATTTTTATTTTTAAAATAAATATAGCAGGCAGGTAATGAGTCCAATCAACATCTACAACCAATCAAAATATAGTGTTTGATTTTTGAAAATTTGAAAATATATTTTTAATTTCAACAATTTAAATTTAATAAAAAAATATCTAAAAGAAATTGTAAACATTAGAAATTTTCGTTAAAAACAAAAAACAAAGCAATTTAACTTAAAAACTTGATTTAATTCTCAATAATTATTAAGTGGATAATAGATATTTAATATTAAGAGAATATGATGAAACATTCATAATAAAAATTTAACATATATTTGTACATTTTAATTAATTAAAATATTTGATATCAACACATAACAAATTGGGCATGTGATTTGACCCATAAAATCATAAAAATAAGTTATTTACAAATTAATAATTTTCATAATGAAATGAAATAAATATTTTGATTTTTAGGAATTTATTCATTTATATTTAACAATTATTTAATTTATATTACTATACTATAATTTTTGATATTTTTATTTTAAAGTTTTATATCAATATATTTTCACTTTAATTACTATTTTAATTCTTAGATATTTTTGTTTTAAAGGTTTATATCAATATATTTTCAATTTAATTTGTTAACATTTTACATGTTAATCTACATGATAAATTGGAATACTCTTAATTTTTTTTAGAAATTTAGATAGATGTTTTTCTGATTAATCATCATAATGATTTGGTCGAAGTTTCTTGTGGTTCATCCTCATGACAAGATGAAGATAAACCATGGTTCATCCTCATGATATGGTGAAGATGAACCACATTAGTTGATTCGAAACATAAAACAAATCATTATGATGTGATTAATCAGACTAAACTATGAATCACAAAAGTCTTAAATCCTTTAGAAAATCTATACCGTTTCATGGTGCCCACAAAGTACTCTTGGTGTATTTCATGCTGCCCACAAGGTACTTTTTGTGTATTTTTAGTCATGCATGGATGGATTGATATCATGGTAAAATAAAATAAATAATCTTGAAGCACGGGTCAGATTAGTTGGTGCTTTCTTTCTTGAATGTGAAGAGACTCGGTGCAAAACTTTTGGTCTCCTCCATTCTAGGCCGTTGGGAAGACTAAACGTCATAACATCCTTCAATTATTTACCAGTGAGGCCTCTGTTCTCGTGCATTCTCGTCCATACCCATTTTCGCAAAATATGTCGACGAAAAAGGCAAGCATGGGTAGTATGGGAGAGATCGTAAATCCTCCGGCCACACTACAATTCGGCGGAGCCTGCAGAGGCAATCCTGGCACTGCGGGCATTGGCTTCGTGCTCAGAGATGGTAACAGCCGAGTGATAGAAAGATTTTCCCGTCTTCTGGGCTACAACTTGACTAATAACATAGCCGAATACAATGCCCTCATTGTGGGGCTTCAACATGCTCGCGATAACGGTATTACAGATATTGTGGTGTATGGAGATAGTCAGCTCGTTTGCAACCAGGTAAGTCTCTTGCTTCTTCCAGTTGCTGCAATTTTGTTTTTGTGGTACCCAAACAAACGGCTTCGGTAACTGTAGGGTATGTATATGAATGAATGGTGTGTGGCAGCTGAATGGGGTTTTCCAGGTGAGGGATCAGAGGCTCACAAGGTATAACAACGCAGCATTACAGCTCCTGCGCAGGTTTCAAACACAGAGGGTTGTGCATGTACGTAGCGAGGAGAATCACGAGGCACATGCCCTCGCAAACAGCGGAATCGACCACGACCCTGTGGATCGGAGTACGGACGAAATCTTGCGGGACTGTATAACTTCGCACGGAGCAATGATGTACGTTTTTAAAAAGCGGTACGAGGGTTTTTCTCAGCTATGCTTTATTTTAGATACCATCCAACACAATTTACCGAACTCCTACGCCGCTGTTGAGCAGTGGTGTCGTGGACTAGGAGACCTAACAAAAACGGGGAATGATGATAACCCCGCGATAGCATCTTTTCTTGTCAACTTCTGGGATTTATAGGGTTTATCTTGACTGCCGATGGTTATAAATGAAATACAAATCGATTTAGAATGCCAGCGGATTTTTGGGTTTTATGTAGCAAGATGTTGATCTAGTTGAAATGTTGTTGACTCCTCTGCGTTCCTTTTTTTAAAAGGATGATGCTAAAGTATTAATTATGAAGATTAAGTTTGGATCTCTGAATGAATGAATTGTGTAATTTATTTATTTATTTAATTTAATTTATTTTGTTTTGTTGGTTGGTTTACCGGATTTGGATTTCAATTTTGAATCATAACAAGGTGATGGTCAATTGAATTAATATGAATTAATATGGTGAATTTTATTTTGTGTAATTTTCAATTTATTATTAGTTATTATTAATTTACTTAAATATATTATTTTAGTTAATTGTGTATAATTTTCATTATTAGTATTTGATAAGACTACATTTTTATAGATTTAGTTGTTAATCAATGGAAGTTATAATGTTTAATTTTGCACATTAGGTATAAGAATGGGTTGACGCGATGCTGAAACGGAAACGGAAACGGTCTTCTCTGCAGAAACCCTAGCCCGACTGCGCTTCTGTTTTTCCGAATTCGCCTACGCACAACCTGTCAGCGAGGCTTGGTAACTGACCATGGCCTCAAGCTCGGGGGGGGAAGGACAACCCCCCCCCCCCTGTCAACAATGATGGCACCTATGTTAGCTCTGTGCAAAGCAACGAAAGCGCCGACAAAAGTCAGGAAGCTCTGCCACCAAAAGCGTCGACCAAGCAAACCCAACAGGAGGCAACGACTCCCACGTCCTCTACTTGCAAACCCATTGCGACAGAAAGAATCGGATAAATGCTCGGATCCAGTACATGAGAGACCACGCCCTCATTGGAAAATTTATTAGCTTCTGGCCAACTGAAAAAGCCCTACATGGTTGGGTCGCTTCCAAATGGAAACCCAAAGGGCAGGTCACGTTACAGCTTGGACCAAAGGGTTTCTTTACCACGATCTTCAACTGCATCGAGGACTGAAACAGAGTAATGGATGGAGGGCCTTACTTTTTCAACTCAGCTAGGTTATACCTTCAGAACTGGATTGAAAGATTCAACCCAGATAAAGAAAACTTCAACTGGGGACCTGTCTGGATCCGCCTGTACTCGCTACCCCTAGAATATTGGGACGAAGAATCACTCCAAGCTATTGCCAAAGGTCTAGGTGAGTTTATCAAGATTGCAGAGGAAACTAAGCTTCACCGTTACACTTCTTATGCTCGTATTTGTGTCTACATGCATTTAGACAAAGCTCTACCTAATGCTGTGAGTATATATCATGATGATTTTGAATGGATCCAGCCATTAGACTATGAGCATGTCCCCTTCAGATGCCGAAGGTGCCACGCACATGGGCATCTATTCAGAGATTTCCCCCTCACTACA
The DNA here is from genome assembly GCA_034641835.2 of Pinus albicaulis. Taxonomy (NCBI): domain Eukaryota; kingdom Viridiplantae; phylum Streptophyta; class Pinopsida; order Pinales; family Pinaceae; genus Pinus; species Pinus albicaulis. Next base: position 1,451,926,444 of record CM076577.1, on the reverse strand, counting down.
CAGGCTCAGGCTAAGGAAGTTGAGGCCACTCTGGAAGCTGATGGTTTCACCAAGATACCCCCGCGAAGAAGGCATGACAAGAAGCCCTCCACGACTGGTAAGAAACCCTCTCCTCCCTCCAATACTCCTTCCACTAGTAATAGCTTTGCTGTTCTTTCCAACCCTGATATTGCCTCTGATATAGACCATAACCAGGTTAAAACCCCTTTAAAACCCTCGGATATACCAAAGCCTTCAGTCAAATCCAACCCCTTGCAAACTCCGCATCAACAGCTTTCTAATGATAAAACCCCTCACGACCTCTCCAATGAAACCAAGCTCCTGCCCTGGCACCCTACCACAATGGACGTTGACAACCCTAATACCCAACCAGTTGTTTCTAATGAAGCTCTAATTAGCAGCAGTCAAGAGACTTTAATGGAAGAGGACTCTGAAGGCTTTGACCTAGGAGAACTCGACATACCAGGTCTCGAGGAGGCTTGCAGAAAACAGGATTTTGACACCATCAACCCTCATCAAATTGATAAACTGGAAAAGGTCTTCTCAAGCGCCCATCAGCAAAAGAAACTTTGCATTCAGCCTGGCAGCCACTGGGACAGTCTCAAAATTATAAAAGAATCAATGAAAAGAGGTCGAAAGCCGGACTGGCAGCGCACCATCACCATAGGGCAAATATTGGTCGACTCAAGTCGATATCCCAAGCTTACAAGGTTCTTCAAACCTTTGTCAAACAGTTCCCCATGAAGCTGATCTCATGGAATATTAGAGGGCTTAACAGCCCAGGAAAGCACAAAATTCTCAAAACTATGATATAGAAAGAAAGACCAAATATTCTCTTTCTTCAAGAAACTAAATGCAATAGCGAAATACTAGGATCAATCCTGTCCAAAGCTTGGCCTAGCTGTAGCTCAGTGGCAGTGGACGCCTCCGGTACTTCAGGGGGTCTTGCTATAGCCTGGGACACTCTGTCCATAAATCTATCTAACTTCCATGCTGCGCACCATCTCATACAAGCTACTTTTCACCCCATTGGATCTAACATACATGGGCATCTCTCCAATGTATACTTCCCACAGGAACAAGCAGGGAAAATAGCTCTTTTGCATACTATGGCGCTTCTAAATTCAAATAGAACCCATCCCCTATGGATTGCAGCAGGGGATTTCAACATGATCACTAAGATGGGAGAAAAAACAGGTGGACGATCCAGAGCAGATCCGGAAAGCGCTCTTTTCAGAGATTTCATAGCCAACAGCTGGCTCATAGACATCCCCTTCTCAAATGGCACCTTCACGTGGAACAATAAAAGAACTGGAACTCAACAAATTGCTTCAAAGTTAGATCGTTTCCTCATTTCTGACAATGCCATCCATATAGGAGGGGACCTATCGGCTTCAATCCTCCCTCAAATAGGTTCGGATCACTGGCCCATCTTGCTCCATTGGCAAAATGTTGGCCTTCAATACAAAAAACCCTTCAAATTTAAAGCATTATGGCTCTCTCACCCCTCTTTCAAAGAAGTCGTCACTCATGCTTGGAAGAGTTTCATCCCACCCTCAGGCTCGAAGATGTACCAATTTCAACAAAAGCTCAAGCATCTCAAAGCAGTCATCAAGAATTGGAACACCTCCGTTTTTGGAAACATCTTTCAGGAAATCAAAATCCTCGAAAGTAAAATGGAAGAAACTCAGCAAAAAATCATAAATGGAGGAAGAACTGAAGATCTCGCTGCTCAAGAACAAGATCTTCACAAGCAACTAGAGGAGAGATGCAAGCAAGAAGAACTACTGTGGCGGCAGAAATCTAGAATAACTTAGCTAAAGGAGGGGGAGAAGAACACAAAATTCTTCCACAGGTCAACAATACAAAGAAGAATGCAAAATCCCATTCCTCATATCACCAATCAACAAGGAGCACAGGCAGAACAACAAGAGGAGATCGAACAAGTTCTACTAGACTACTTCCAAAGCATACAGCAAGAGGACCACACAGTAGACAGATAGCCGGCTATTGACCAAATCTCACGGCTAATTCCCAAACTAGTCACTGTAGAGCACAACAAGATGTTACTTCGCCTGGTCTCCCTTCAAGAAGTCGAACTTGCAATGGCCCAAATGAAGGAGGGAAAGGCGCCTGGTCCTGATGGTTTCACCTCCAATTTCTTCCACCATTTCTGGGAACTTATCAAAACAGAAGTCTGGCAGCTAGTTGAGGAATCCAGAGCTGCACACTGGCTCCTCCCCTCCTTGAATTCCACCTTCATAGCCCTGGTTCCGAAAGAAGAGTGACCTAGCACTTTGGAGAAATTTAGACCCATCGCTCTCTGCAACGTGATATACAAGGTCATATCCAAGGTTATAGCCAACAGATTAAAGCCTCTGCTTCCGCTCCTAATATCGCCTAAACAAAAAGGATATGTAGAAGGTAGGAAAATCATGGACGACATCATACTCACGCATGAAGTCATCCACACTCTCAAAAGCTCCAAAAATCCAGGTATGCTCCTTAAAATTGATTTATCTAAAGCTTTTGATAAAATAAGCTGGCATTATATCTAAAGCATCCTAACAGCTTTTGGCTTCGACCGGATGTGGATAAGATGGGTTATGTCACTCATCTCCACACCCATTTATTCCATTCTTGTCAATGGCATCCCCTCTAAGCCGTTCAGACCTTCTAGAGGCGTCAGACAAGGTGACCCTCTCTCACCCTTCATTTTTGTCCTCATGTCCGAAGGTCTCAGCAAAATCATCCACAATGATGTCCTCACTAACCATCTGCGTGGTATTTCCCTTCATGACACTCTCACCACTCACCAACAATTTGTTGATGACAATATGCTGTTTGGGTTCCCTTCAGTCCAGGAAGCTATATCTTTTAAAAGTATTATTAACCTCTTCTCTACAGCCTCTGGCATGGCTGTCAATGTCTCCAAATCCCAACTTTTCTTTTTCAACACCCCTCCTTTGATCCAAATCAACATAACCCACATTCTTGGCTTCTCTCCTGCTCAGCTCCCCTCCAAATATCTTGGCGCCCCTCTTATTGCCACTGCCATCAAGCACTCCACTTGGAATCATCTCCTGGAAAAACTGAAAGCCCGTCTCTCCTCTGGGACTTATAGAGCTCTCAATATATCCAGTAGACTTGTCCTCATTAAAGCTGTCTTGCAAGCCATGCCTCTCTATATTTTCTCTGTGCTTGCAGCTCCAAAGTGGGTGCTCAATCAGATAAAGAATTTGCAACGTCGATTCCTCTGGGGATCCTCAGACCACAAACGAAAATGGGCCCTGGTCAACTGGAACACAGTCTGCTCCCCAAAGGCAGCTAGCGGTCTTGGACTCAGAAATCCCATTCACAGCAACGAAGTTACGGGGGCACGACTTTGGTGGAATTGGCTCTCAAATCCATTTAAACCATGGGCTAAAATGTGGACAGCTAAGTATGCTAATAACAGACCGCCTGAAGACCTGGTCAGACTCCATCCTGGAGGAGCTGGTTCCCTCATATGGAATGCTGCCAAACAACACTTTTCCCTCATACAACAGCACAACTTTTGGGAAATAAGAAATGGGCACACTGCCAGATTCTGGACAGATTCCTGGCAGAAAAACCCTTAACTAACTGATATTCTCAGCCTCTCCAACAATGGTCGCACCAACCCCCTGGAAGAAATCAAAGTCAACCAAAGCTGGACGCATACAGCCAGCAATGACTTCAGGTAATGGAAGCACCCAATTCTACTGCTGCCCAACGCTCCCAGCAACACTCAGGAAGCTCTCCAAGAGGAACTGCAACGACGGAAAATAAGATGCTTGGAGGAAGCGGACATTCTTCGATGGGGTTACTTGCCCAAAGGTATGTTCACTACGAAAGAAGCCTTCTCTCTAATGCATCCAATCCAGCTTCCGAGAGACAGGCTTTGGCAATTTGTCTGGGCTCTAGGTACTTGGCCCAAAGTCTCCACCTTTCTCTGGTTATTTAGCCACAAAAGAATCCTTACATGGGACAACTTGCTCAAACGTGGCTTCTGTGGCCCCTCACAATGCCTGAATTGCAAGCAGGATACTGAAACGACTCAACACCTCATGTTGACTTGCCATCTTGCTAACCAGCTCTGGGAAAAAATATGTTTCAGAAGTCAACGAAGCAAGCCAAAAGGGGACCTTGCCAACATTATGCACCTCTGGCCCCAGCGACCTTATAATAGTCCCATTCTTAACTTTCTCTGGCAAATTATCCCAGGTCTTCTCTTCTGGTCTCTTTGGAAGGAGCGAAACAGGAGAATCTTCAAACATCAAGCAAGCCCTTTGAATATCATCTGGGACAACTTCAGCAAAAACCTCCAAGAGACCCTCGCCCTTCTACCTTGGTAGGAGGAGGATATTCCTAAACAACTGCAGGAAGCATCAATATGGCAAAACTGGCAGCTGAGGATAGCGATCTCGCCAAACACCTCCAAGCTGAAGACTCCTAGTACCCAACTCCCTTGGACACCTCCGCCTCCAGGCATCTACAAACTGAACTTTGATGGTGCCTCCAAGGGAAATCCAGGCCCTGCAGGCTTCAGAGGCATTCTCAGAAATTCTCAAGGGGATACTCTTGCTATTTACTATGGTTCGATAGGTTGGGACACTAACAACTCCGCTGAACTGGAAGGGCTCTGGAAAGGTCTTGTTCTTTCCCATCTGTACAGTATCTCGCCTATCATAGTGGAAGGAGATTCCCAGATTCTCATCAACATTGTCAATCAACTTCTTCAAGGCACCAGAACCACAAAAGTGGCCACAAGCTGGAGACTGGCCTCTCGACTCGACAATCTCAGCAGATGGTTGGACAAAAATCAAGCCATATCCTTTGTTCACACCAAAAGAGAAGGTAATAAGGTAGCGGACCTCCTAGGTAATATAGGAGTCGAAAGCTCAGACACTCTCAATCATGGCCCTCTCCAAATCATACATGACAGGGACACACTTCAGAATTGCATCAATCTAGTGTAGAATGATCAAAATTTTCCGGATGCGGATGGCTGCTCGACTTGATGGGCCACTTGGCCCCGACCTCTTTCCAAGGCGCGAGGCGTGTGGAGGCCACATGGCCCTCCATGGCGCCATTAAGCCCACATTCATTTCGACTGACCGCCATACTTACTCTCCCCCACGACGGCGTTACAACAGCTCTGTTCTGCCTGGCTTCTGCACTATGGACGCCAATTCATTTTTCACTGAGCTCTCAGACTCTCTGCGTGGTTGTTTGGCTCCTCTGGGCAGTGCATGCCCTATACATTGTGCTGAGCCAAGCGCTCGCACAAATACAGGCCGGCGCTGCTCACTCTACAGCTGCATCGAGACACTTCCGGGCGCGCATTTCTCAAACAGTGCCTTCTGCCCTGGTGCGTTCATCGTTCCACAGCATTCTCCTAGCCTGTTTGTTGCTCCGGCTCTTCCTGGTGCGCACATTGTTCAGATTCCTCCTGGTTCGATTGCTGCTCCGGCTCTTCTTCCGGTTCAAGAAATTCACAAAGCTGAGCCCGTCATGCCTCGACTCCGACAGCGCATGACTTGCCATCGTGGAGGCACCCGCGGTAGTTTTTTTGCAGACCGCCCTTCCTCCAGTAGGCAATTCTCGGATTATCCCTCTAGTCCTGCTCCTGGTAGACCGCCCGCCTCCCCTCCGCTTGACGCTCCTCATCACTTTCCCACCTCCGCCCCTCAACCCTCTGGTAGTCACTTCATTCGCCAAACCACGCAGAGGGCGGAGCTGTGTTTCGATAGTGCCTTCAACCGCCCCTCCATAACTGCCTATATCACTATTACTCTGCGCGAGGATGCCTCTCTCTGTTCTCCTCCCTGGCCTAACTCCACTCCTGCTCCCCTTGACCCTCATCCCGCCTCCGTCGAGCCTCGGTCCACTTCTACTGCTACGCCTCAAGTTGACATGAGCGAGCCTTCTGTCCATCCAACTCCCTCCCCGGGCCTCTTCTCCATGCAGGTGAACGCGGACGCTGTTCAGAGCACAGGGGCACATAATATGGATGCTGATGTGGAAGACCCTGAGGGTGACTTCGGATGTCCAATTGAGGAGGAACAACCCTCTCCCGTCAACTCTAATTGACACAGCTATGACATGGCGCAGTATGGTCTCTGAACTTGTTTATTTTCATAGAGTTGCTGGTCTTTTACAATACACAGCAGCTTACTGGTTTTTGCCTTCGATAGTGTTAGCCTTTTGTTGTCTCATAACAATTATTATAACTATTCCACCGGTTTCCCTATGCAAGGGCGGTGCGACTGACATTACAGAGCTGGTTTCCCTATATGGGCAGCTTATTTTTGTGATTAAGCCTGGTTTTCAAGCCCAGTTTCAGACTATCAAAGCTGAACTGCGACAGTTTTGTACTATAATATTTACATAAATATAATTAGCTCAATTTAGAAAAAAAAAAAAAAAAACTTTGCACATTAGGTATTTTTTAATTTTATTGAAAATTTTATTTTTATTTTTAATATAAATATTTTTAATTCTCGTTATTGAAAATCATCATGTTTAATTTTACAAATTAAATATTTTTTTTAAATGTTCTTGAAAATTTTTATTCTATGATTTCTTATTATTAAGTTTCATAAAGTCATCTAAAATTAAAATTCTTGCTAGTAGAAATAACATGTTGATTATCAGCTATTTTCCACCATAATTTACAAAAATATTTTCATAAGCATACTATCATTATTTATATATTCCCCAATACTTTAACAAATAACAAATAAAAACAAAAATGTAAATACCGAATTTACTTATCATTATAAAAGTAACAAATTACATTATTTTTTTTACTTTTTATATTTTCTAGAATATTATATTTATTTTATTTCATTAAATATATTGTATTTTTTATTTTTTATTTTGATATAACTTATATATAAATATAATTGTCATTTAAATTTTATATCGGTATAGGATGAGCTTGACTAAGGATAACTGAGGCAAATCTTTCTACAATTTTAAAGTATATATGTTATAAAGTAGAAAAATATAGAATTATTTAGATGGATATTTTTATAAGGTATAAATGTAAATTAAATATAAATATATTTTAACTCGATTCAATAATTAAAAATATATAATTTTTTTTTGAATATATGTATATAGTTTGTTTTATTTGTTTGTTAGATAATATAAATTTTAATTTGTAGACTTAGTTATATTAATATATGTGTTTGGGCTACACTAGCCTGGCCTTTATTATAGTTGAATGTTTCTTAGAATGTTATTGAGATTTAGAATTGATAATTTTTTTAGCTACAAAATATATTAACATAACATTCTATAACTATCTATTCTATGCCCATAAACTTTATACAAAACAATTATTATTTAGTTTAAGATTATAACCATAATGAAGTGCTACGTCCCATAGGCACTGAATTCAAAACATTATCTCAATGTTATTCCCACTCTTTGACCACATAGCGCATGTTGTATCCATCTGGATTTGGATATAGAATTGGTTCAGGTTATAATCCTTTCTACGGCCTTTTCCATCATAAAATACACCTATTTGTCTCTTCTCAATTCTTGTTATTGTCCTTTTCCTTCTAAGAAAAGCCCACGAGTATTTATGTCATTAACAACTTAATCACTAGAAGTTAAAGAATCATTTGAAACAAACGTACTTATACGGACTAATTGTTAAGAGATGGTTACATGTTTACTATGGTACAAAAAAATAAAAAAGAAGAGATGTTTGAGGATATTCTTATGGCTTTTGTATTATATTCTATGTAATGTTCAAATTCATTTGCGTTTATATTCTATGTAATGTTCAAATTCATTTGCGTTACAATATTCTATGTAATATTAAGATTTATTTGCTTGAGGTTACAATATTTAGGAATATTTGAGATTTAGATATTTTTAGTTGAGATTAATTGGAATATTATTTTGTTTTATTTTTGCTATGATATTATTATTTTTATTTTTAAGTTGATAAAATATTTAGATTGTTAAAATTGTTTATATATTTTCTATTTTAAATTTTAAAAGTTTTGAAATTTAAATAATAAAAAAATAAATTTTCAATTTTCATTTGAAAATTAATTTAATATTAAAAAAAATTACTTTTAGATATGGAAATGAGTAATTTAACATAAAAACTTCTACTAATACCAATACTGCCATACTTTATCATATCTTAAAATATTCAAATATGACACAAGACATATCAAAACATTTTAATAAAAGAAAAGGTGTTACATTTTAATAATTATGACTATTACATTGATATCAATTAAGGTGTTAATAACTCATTATCTTATGATCTTTCCATAAACATTTATTTTGTTAAAAAATCAAATGAACATTAGCTAACTGATTTTGTATAACAATTTTGGGAGTATGCAATGTTGTGAAAAACATAAATGCAATGGATAATAGCTCATTATATTATGACCCTTAGACAACAATTTGCACAATAATACAATGATTGCACAATAATACAATGAAAAAATGTCTAATTGATTTTGTTAAACAACACAAAAAATAAATAGATTTAGAGTTTTGGTTTTTCTAGATGCAAAAGCATGGACTAGCATACAATCGAATATATATGCTTCTATATTTTAATATATGTTGAGGACAACCATTTATACATATGGTTAAACCATTGTTCATGGAATAGTTGAATAACTTTCTCGTTATGATACTTTTTGTGATAACTTTATTCATAATTGAAGTAGTTATGAACATATAATTGATACCAAGCTATAATATTTTTACTATGAACTAGTCATGTTATTTTTAATAATATGTTTTTTTTTTTTAAACTAGAACGAGTATATTTTATTTATTGGGAGAAATTGGTTGGGCCGAAGCCTGATCAACTAGCATTACAAAGCATTGTGAAACAACTTGACCTCTATCCATTACAAAAAGTTCACAGTTTAAGGAATGCTTGAATGGAGAGGCCTTTCCTCATTTAAACTGAAATCTCCGTGAGAGAGAAGGCATCCTTTGTTTGCCATGATGTCCACTTCGTTGTTCGAACTTCTGAGGATGTGATAGAACTGGAAGGAGGTGAAGTCAAGCAGCATAGTCTTTCATCTTAGCAGTGACTTGTTGAGGATGACGTTGCTGAACTGATCTTCCAAGTTGAGCTTTTTGATGAGAATTTCTGAATCACCGAATGCTTGGAAATTTTTGATGCCTCTGTCTCAAATGATATGGCAGGCTTTTATGAGGCTGAGAATTTCTGCCTAATTATTTGTGCGATGGCCAAGTCCCCAGCAGAAGCTATCCTTTCTTGATCCGTTTCGAGAGTAGATGAATCCGCCGGCACCTGCAACCCCGAGGTTTCCTTTTGAAGCACCGTAAAAAAATATTGTTGTTTTGCTTTGCTTCCTCCACCATTCCTGGAAGCTACCATCCGGGTCTCTTAATCTCCATCTTGGACTCGTAAGGGGAGGGCCCAGTGGAATTTCCTTGGGTTGGGGGGTGAGGGAGTTCATCCATTTCTTTTCTTTAGGAAGCACATAATTGTAATCTTTTTGGGGATGCTGGAGTACAGAGTCGAGAAGGAGAGATTTGGCTTTAGCTACAACTTTTATTGGAAAACTAAGGTTATCATTGAAATTTTGGTCATTACGGGCCAACCATATTTTCCAGCAAACAAATTTAGGGATGGAGAGCCATATTCGATGCTAGAGAGATTTGCTAGGAATGTTGTGAGGGTAGCGTTGGGACTAGGAGGAGAAGAGCTCAACCACTATTGTGTGCTGAGGAGAAAAATACTAAAGACCAAGGAGAGTAAGGTCCCAAACCTTTTGAGCAAAATCATAGTCGATAAAGAGATGTGAAGCTATCTCATTGGCCTTTCTGCACAGCACGCATCTGTGAGGGCTTGAGATATTTCTTTTTTCCATATTTTTTCCAATTAACACCTTGTTGTGCATGAGGGTCCAGAAGAAAAAATTAACCTTGGGGAGTCCAGAAGGATCCCATACTTGCTTCCAAATCTTGGGGGAGTAATTCCTGTCTTTTCTTGGTTGCAGGGCAGCGTAGCCAGAGGCAGAAGAGTAAACACCTGCAATTCCCCAACCCCATATGTCTGATATTTCTCTATGAATAGGTGCAAAGTCAATGAGATGGGTTTCTAAATTGGAAAGCTGGGGGCACAGTTGATCAGGCACATTTAGGAAGATCTAGTCATGCCAGTTGCTAGATCTGTCCCAAGTAGCAATGTCGCTTAACCTGTGGATCCTTGCATTGAGGAGCCAACAACGCAATTCACAAATATCGTTGTGGCTGTTGAGGGGGGCGTGGCTCATAATGCGGTCATCCCACAGAAGAGATTTCTTCCCATTTCCTGGTATACGGTAGAGGTGGTCTTTGAAGTGGTTGATGCTCTTGTGACAGAGATTCCAAGTTTGAGTGTCGGAGGCAGTATTATCGATAGACAAAATTCTGAGTGGAATTCCATTGGCATACTTGATTTTGAATGATTCGCTAACAGGATGGGAAGGATCAGCGTAAATTTTCCAGAGAAGTTTACACCCCAGAGCGAGGTTGGCTAGAATGGGATCTCGAATTTGGGGGCCTCCATCAACAATGGGGTGCTTCACCAATTCCCAATTTGCGAGGTGCATTTTACAATGATTACCTTTTCCTCCTTGCCAGAGGAATTCTCTAATTAGCCTGGAGATCTGATCCATTACATTTTTAGGAGCAAGCAAGAAGGAAGCCTGATAGATGGGGAGGGCTGAGAGCACAGATTTGATTAAAATCAGTTTGCCTCCCTTGCTGAGCCAATGGCCTCCCCACAAGGAAATCTTAGTTTTTATCTTGCTGATAATTCCGTGCCATAGAGATCTTCTATTTACCCTGGTTGTAAGAGGCAGGTCGAGATATTTGATAGTATCCCAATTGGCGAATCCTTCAAAACCAAGAAGTTGGGAAATTTGATTAAGTTTTCCTTGGTCAATGTTCCACCCATAAATAGAACTTTTCCTATCATTTATGAGTGCTCTGGAGGCTCTGCAGTAACATTTAAGAACTGAATCAAAGGCTTTGGAAATTCTTGTTGAGGCACCTCCAAGGAGAAGAGAGTCGTCAATAATGAGAGTGTGGTTTGATGGTTTAAGGCCATTTGAAATTCGAATGCCAGGGAGGAAACCAGAATCCATCTCGGCTTCTAGCTTTCTACTAAGAGTGTCTGCCATAAAAATATACAGGAATGGAGAGAGAGGGCAACCTCGTCTCTGGCCTCCCTAAGCTTGAAAGAAATATGCAGGGCGCCCATTGACCAGAGGGGAAATCCAAGGCTTCTCAGTGCAGGCTTTAATAATATTGACAAACTGTGGGGAGAATCTAAAGGAACGAAGGACTTTGAGGAGGAAGAAGAGGTTGACCCTATCAAAGGCATTGACAATATCAAGTTTGATCAGCATTCCCTTCTCATTCCTCTGCTTGATGGAGTGGATAGCTTCCTGAACTTGGACTACATTATCCAAGATCTGCATGCCTTTGAAAAACCCTCCTTGGGGGCTGGAAATTAGCTTCCCTAGGAGGGTCTTGATTCCTTTTGCAAGGAGTTTGGCCAAGATTTTTTAAGAGGCATTGCATAGAGAGATGGGTCTGAATCTGTCAAAGGTTTCAGGGTTGAATTATTTCAGAATTAGGGTCAGAATGGTTGATTTGATGCCTCCCCCTACCTTAGACTTATTGAAGAAGCCTTTTATCATTCTCATCAAAACAAATATGATAGTGTCCCATTAGGCTATGTAGAAGTGGATCGAGAAGCCATCTGGCCCAGGGACCTTATCTGATTCCATAGCCCATATTGCTTTAGTGAATTCCTCTTCAAAGTAGGGCTTTGTGAGGGTTTGGTTATCCTTTAGGATGACAAGTTGAGGGATGTTTAAGAGAAGGTCTTATGAATCTTCTTCACTGCCATCAATCCTAGGCCCATACATATTTTTAAAGTGACTCTCTGCTGCAAGTTTGTTTTGGTCGAAGCTTTTACAAATCTGTCCATCAGCAGTTGTGATCTTAGAAATATGGTTGTGGGAGAGGTAGGATTTGAATTGATGATGGAAGAAAGAGATATTCTGATCCCCAGATTTAAGCCACAAGCTGCAGGATTTTATTCTCCAATATTCTTCTTCCATTCGAAAGGAGTGGTGGGAGGAGCTTTGGGCATGCACCTCTTCGTTTAGCACTTCATGAGTGATGTTTATTTCTTCCATTTCCATTTGCAGGGTTTCCAGCGCTTGCACGAATTCTACTCTCTGGCTAGTAGGAGTTTTACTTGGTTTCTTAATCCACTCCTTTAAGGCCTTTTTTGTGGATTTTAGCTTTTTCTCCCTGACATAGCTTGGGGATCCATAGATTGGTTTTACCCAGGCTGCTTGGATAGTTTCAAGGAATCCATCTCTTCCAATCCATAGAGGGCTAAAGCAGAAGGGGATTGGCCCCAGATCTTCTTCCTCTTCCAAGAGGAGTTGGATGGGCTTATGATCAGAGGTGAGCTTGGGGAGGTTTTCATTGAAATTAGCATATTCTCCATCAACATGGAGCCTTGGACAAGAAATCTATCAACTCGAGCAGAGACGTGATCCTCCCCAGTTCTGTTGTTGGTCTAGGTGTAGAGGTCTCTCACTGGATTAATGTCAAGGAGGTCACATTGCTGCATTATTCCTTCCACCAGTGGTAGCATTTGATCTTTGTTGGTGTTTCCTCCCCTCTTTTTTGTTGGCTTTAGGACAATGTTGAGATCACCGGCAAGAACGATGTTATTGGGAGAGTGGAGCTCTAGGAAGGTAGAGGGGGAGTTCCAACAATTTTTTTTTTTCAGCATGAAGAACGGGGACATAAAGATTGAATGGGGTGAAATTCACTTAGTTGTAAGGTGCTTTAGCTCAGTGAAGATCCAATGTTGGGTCTCGTGGGAGTTGAGTGGTTGGAAGTGACCATCGGACCATAAGGTTGGTATACCTCATGAAGTTCCCCTCGAGTTTACTGCTTTGCTGAAATTTTTCTTCCACTTTGACTTGCTAGTTTGGAGAAGGGCTTGCCCTTCAATTTTAGTCTCCTGGAGCATTAGGATATCTCAGGGGTTTATTTTCAGCAGATCTTTGACAAGTTCGATTTTTGGAGGGTTCCCCAAGCCTCTGAAATTCTATGAGACTAACCGCATTACTTACCAGGGGGAGGGTTGGAGTGTCATCCCTTGGGAGGCCTTGTTCAGGTGTTTCGCCCAATGGACATTTCTATTGTTCGTTGTCTGCCTTGCATTTTGGATCACTCTACCTCTTCTTCCCTTAATTATTTGTGGGATTTCCTTCCTGCTCTCTTTGAAGGTCTCTCATAGGTCTCGTCCTCAGAAGAGGAGGAGTAGGCTGCCAAATTTTTCTTTGTTATTTCTATATATGAAGGGTTCGTAGGGCTGCCTTGGGAGTATCCATGAGGGCCTGCAAATTCATCATCATTATTTGGGGGATTGTCCTCATTTTGTTCCAAGATTATCGGTGGTATTTCTGGAGGATTAGGAGTAGATTTGACCTTTTTATTGTGGTTTGGGTCATCCAAAACCTGGGTAGAGCTCTTCTCCTCTAAACCCCGGGCTACGCTGGTGTTCCCCTTTTTAGCTCGTTTCCCATTTTCTCTTGACTGGGCTGTTTTCTAAACCAAATTCCACTAATCACCCTTGGATTTCTCGCTCTCTTCCTCAGCCTTTTTCTTATAGTATCTCGTGAAGTGCCCATACTCATAGCAATGCCTGCATTTGAAAGGGAGTTGTTTGTAGTCTAGCTCTTGAATGTAATACCATGCGGAAACTGTTAGATTTATTGCTTCTGGTAGCCCTTCTTCAATATCTACCTCTACGCATATGCGAGTGCAGGAATACTGATCCTTCCTGACGGCTTGATCAATATATTTTCCAAGGCTATTTCCAATGGTCTAGAGGGAGATCCGGTTCCAACAATGTAGTGGAATGTGGGGGAGCCGCACCCATACTAGGACGGTTGTAGGCACATCTTGAGTGGGATCGAAGTCCGACGACCACTTATTTAGGTATATTCCTTGCGGCCCCATGAAGTACAGGCCATTCCTAAAGATGAGACTTCTATCCTCCACACTTTCGAACACAAACACAAAAAATCCTTTGCCGATGAAGTAGCATTTGATTCCTTCTTTGGTTAATGGGGTCCTGTTCCTCTTGATGCTGTCTTCAACCACTTTAGGAGATGGCTAGAGGCCTGTAAACTATTCGATGAGGCCTCTTTCTGCAAGATTTAAGGCAAATCTACATGTTTCTTCCTCAGGCAGGGCCACCGAGGAGATGTTGTCCTTTTTGTTTACAAATTTCTGCTGTGAAGCCGAAGGAAGGCATTTGCAGATTATAGCTATCAGATTCTTGAATGCAGAAATCTCAGGGGGAAATCAGGGTGGGGCTCTGATCCCCCACCGTGGTCCATGGATGTTGGGGGGGCAGCTGGGATGTTGTGGACAAGCAGTTACACCAATGAAATATACACTAGACCTAACTTTAAGTGATTATATTGAAAAAAGCATTAAATTGCTCATGAATGTTTCATTGTGTTTCACTCCTATTAGATTTACTAATAAAGGCAAGCCTAGAAATCTCAATAAGTGTACCCAATTTGCTTATGCCTTGCTTTAGTATAATATGGATATGTTCTCCTTAATATTACTTACATTAAAGTGACAAATAATTATATCTAGATTTAAAATATTTCTCAATTAACTCACTCATTTTAAATGTAATTCATTTAGCGTAATTTATATTGAATAATATTTAGTAAAAAATGTATTATGAATTTAAAGAATCTATATATACTTCAAGATAATGGTTAAAGAAAAGAAATTCAAATACAAAATGGAGACTAAAGGATAATGTTTAATATAGAATTTCATAAATTCTTAGTAATTTATGATATTTTAGGGGAAAAATAATTTACCAATAATCTAGAAATTCATTCATTTTTTACTACTAGAATAAACAAGATTGATCCCATTATTCTTTAAGAATTGGAATTCATGAATCTAAATTTGAAGGCCATTATTTTCAAATATAACATATTTTTCACCAACAACGACCTTACCTCCTCTTTAAATAATATTTTAAATAACCAAATAATTGTCAATTTGAATTAACATTTTTCTCATATTACACATTAGGAAATATTTAAAGTTTTATAACATTTTTGGCTAAAATGAACTTCCTATACTCATTCAAATGAAAAAAAAATGTGAGATCATAACCAACATGGTGTCAGGGTGCATTATACTCTAAATTTTCATCAAAACACTATCCATATACCATTAACAAGACATATGACCACCTTTCATTCACTACTAGACCTTCCCTATCATTTTCAATAATAACCTATATGTGTCATTTTGTATTTTTAGTAATTATATTTTAAGAGTAGGTGACACCTAGGAAGATAGAAACAAAAAAATAATACTATTATTAAGAATGGAAATAATTAAAACATGGTCAATGTGAATCAAAATATTCTTCATCATCCACATAGAGAAAATATTCTTAGTTCCCTATTGTTTTTGGTTAAAGTGAAATTCCTGTGCGTGTTCAAATTAAGAAATAACCCCATTGGTCATAAACAACTTGTTTTTTAGGTACTTGGTATTTAGGATTTCAACATGACCTCATATATTTTTAGCATTTTCTATTTAGAAGGTCCATATTTAGTAGTGGATGATTACTAAATTTCCAAATTGAATTCATCATGATGGATGTAAAATAATATAATGATCCAATCCAAATCATATGAAACAAACCTTCACTACAAGAAAATGTTTAATTCTTAAAAATTCTTCACTAAGGTTTGAGACCCTAATTCACCAAATTGGGACCCACTAGTAAAAATGGTATTGTGAGTTTATTCTTCCAATTTTTACACACAAAGAATCATAATGGATAACAAGTAATAGAATGAGTGAATCTAGATTAGTGGCACCTAGGATGGTATGTGGCATTGACTAGGAGTACTTACAACTCGGGAACAACAAATTCACCTCTTTTAATAATGTTCTAACTAAAAAAACATGGTCAAGCTGAGTAAACATCTCTTTTTCCTTTCTTCTTATCCACTCTTCGATACTCTACTAATGATCTAAAATTGATTGTTAGTTAATTTTGTGATAATATTAGTTTTAGAATTAACATGAAAGTGCTTTGGTTTCCTTATCATACTCATACAAGGGTTTACACATGTGTTTATGATTTAAAATTCATTGAATTTGGTGAGATTAAGTGTATTTCAATAACTTATGTTAGAGTCGGTATCTTCATCCCTCCGTCAGAGATCAAATTTCTCTTGTTGCATTTCATTTTAGGTGTCTCATTCAGTTCAGTCAGCTGCATTCCATTAGGAGCATGGATCATCTGACGAAAGGGTTTTGTCACTCATATACCTCATGTCTTGTACCTGTTGGCCTAGTTTTGTTCATCAAAATCATGTACAGTCATGTTTGACCTCATAGTTGGCAAAGAGTCATTTTAGGGTTTTTAGTCTCATTATGTCTAGGGTTTCATTAATTTGGTCTTCAGAATTTCTAATAATGCCAGCAGGCACATGAGGAAGCTTCAAATAAGGTTTAAGTGCAAAAAATTTCATCATCGTAATGCTTGATAATGATTTTTCTTCAAAACTCTATTTTGAAAAAAAATCGTCTATTTCATCTTTTGTAATAAATGCAGTGTAATTCTCAAAGTTTTTTCCGTGTAAATTACTTCAGGCACAGCCCTGGTCACCTTTGCCAAGATCCCATGCCATCTATCCTTGCAAAGACAGACAAGAAATTCATCATTCAAATCAAAAAATCAAAAAGGAAAAAGAAACAGAGTTTATGTAAAAAGTGTCAAAGTTTGCAACATTAGAAAGTGGGTTTTTTCAAATAAAAAATCAAAGTCTATGGAATAAAAGATATTTTTCTGTTTCAATAATCCATTTGCACACCAAGAGATAGCAAAGAGCCAAGTCAAACCGTGGAGGAGCGAAACAGTGTTTGGAAGGCCGAATTTGTGGTGAAGATTACTGTCGCAGCGCATTAGGTAGCCTGCGCGACGCACTAGGCAAGGGGCGCGTTGCGCCGGCCGCCACAATGTAAAAAATACATTGGCACGATGCATTGGAGGTGCGTGGCGCATTGGGCTGATTGCGCGGTGCATTGGGATGAAACACTAAATTGTTGCCATTTCTCAAAAACTCCAAATCAATTCAGTCTCCCTTGCTCCGAGTAAGTCTATGCGACCTTGTAATTGCCATGAACAAGTATTTGGTGTTGATCATGAGATTGTTTATGAAGATTTCAATACAAAAACTCAAAATCCTATTCTCTTGTTTTAAGAATGTTCCTAAGGTTTTAATATTGGTTTTGGTGTCAAACATTTCCATTTCCCTCACCTTGTTTTTTCCATCTCCTCACGGTTCATTTTCTCACCACAGTCCCCTTTTCCCATTACATCCCTAAATTCAATTATCCCTATCCTATTCCCATTGTCCCCATATCATTTGTGAATTTCCCTCAAATCCTAAGTTATCCCAAAAAATTAAGTGGTTGTCCCAACACACAGTTTTCAAACTCACAATTTCACTTGATTGTAGCCCATCACTTTCATTACCCCATTCCTCCATATTCCCTCCCATTTGAAATATATTTGGAAATCAAATAAAAACACCAAATTTCTCATTATCATACAAGAAAACACAGACCTTGCAAATTCTCATGGAGACAGATACTTCTTATGACCGAGACAGTGACTCTACAACTGAATTGCATGCACCAAGAAGGCATTAATGCGGCGTAAAAAGTATGATAGACTCCAAATTTTGGCCGAAGCTTCTTTGAAACAGCATAGCACTTGATGGTGGACATTCAGCCCAAATTTCAAGAAATTTGGGAAACATTTTGTCAATTTTGAAATTTTTGGCCTCAACACAGATTTTTCCGCCCGACGCGTAGCACCACTTGGCGCACGCTTACAATTGGGAGCTTATCTTGAGGAAAAATTTGCATTTATAGATTTTTAATCAAAATTTATGCATTCCTACCCATTACCTCAGGATTTTGACAAGTTTTGGGTTGCCTAAAGGGTCAAAAACACCTTAAAAATGGCCTTTTTGCCACTTTTTGGACACACAGGAAGCAGTGTTGGGAGATTTGATTTTTGGAGGGGCAAATGGAAACCAAATACAGAAATTCCACTTGGGTTGGAAAGTATACGGGCAGGGATTTCCAACGCGCTATCCTGCACTCAATTTGGACTTCGAGAAGGCCCTCAAAATTAGCCTCAAAGTGACACGACGCATAGAGATTTCAGGCGCGACGTATTGGGAATTTTGGCTCAGTTTTGACTCAGCAACTCAGATTTTTGCCTAGTTTTGGCCAGTTTGAATTTTTCATCTTCAAATGTGAAACTCTTGATGTAATTTCACGGCTTTGATGTAATTTTGGCACATTTTTACTCATGCAAGTAGATTAATTCACCAAAAATTGAAATGTAACTGAATGAATCAGTTTCCTATCATGTAGAGGCAAGTTGTTTCATTGCCTATTTTCTAGTTCTTAGTTTAGATATGGTTGAAATAGCTCCTATAATGGTGAGCTCGACCCCTAGAGGCATGGGGATGAGTTAGGCTTGTCTATATCTTGTAATTCTTTAGTCATTTTCAGGGTTGGACATTTGGGATTGCTTGGCACTTCATTGTACATTTCATCTCTGCAATTTTGGCAAAGGAATAGACCAGGGTTTGCAGCACTCTTTGGGATCCTTGTGGCTCTGTGTTTTGATGGTGTGTTTCTCTATGTAATTTTAAGTTCACTGATGTTTATGTGCGTCATTTCCCTTCTCCTTTCTTCTTAAATTAAACAAATGAGTGATAAAGGTGGAATTCATTACCTTGCTTTGCTCTGCCTTTAGTTTTGTTTAATTTTCCATGTTTTCATCTGTTTGAAGAGGATTCTTGAAACCCTCTTTCCCTCTTCAGCTCCTCACTAGTCTTAACCATACATTCATTCAGTCTAAAGCATCAAAACAATTTCCTTCCTTGCCCCAATCAGAACTCTGCAAAAATAGGCCTTATCCCTGGATCCAAAAAACTGCCTTTCCCTTTGATCCAACAAAAAACCCCAAAAAACACAATCAAACTCCTTTAATTATATACCTAGCCTAAAATTAGCTTTTATTTCAATTCATCTCAAGCCTTATTGATTATCTTTACTGAGATTGACCCGGAGACAGCCCTCTCCTGATCTGGTAGGGCTAGCTACCAGACTGAGCATGGTTTGATGTTACCCTAAATTCTGCTTTCCTTCAGCCTGAGGTAGATTTAGGAAATAACAACTTAAAAGCATGGAAAATCAATGTTGAAAAAAATAATAATAAAACACAGAAAGCACAAATAAAAGAGACAAATACACAAGTTTCTTATGAAGGATTGCACCCCTCCTAGGCCACATCTCCTTGGTCTAGCTTCATAGTGTGGGCCTTTGTATTAGCTTCAATTGTGAAAAAGTGATGTTCACAGTCTCTTGTTTCCTCTACAACCTAATCCAATGGCTCCAAAACATCAAAATCTATCAAGAATGACTCTTCCTGAGCCAAAATTGGTCAAAATTTGCCTCAGTTATGGAAAAGCCAAATCTTCCTAGCTTTTCTCCACTAAATGTGGATGTCTGCCGAATCTGGCGAGTCCGCCAAAGGCGCCACCAAGATAATTATGAGATTAATGTTAAGATAATCGGTTTTTTGGTATGGTTAAGCGTGTTTATCACTAATCCACACTTATCCGTTAATGTTGAATTAACATAACATAACCACAAATTATTGTGTTAATACTCAGCTTAATGCATTTAAATCTCCGCAGCTCACATTGTAGTTAATTATTGCTGATCACATATCGCAGCATAGTCATTTATCGCAAATCTCAGATCACAGCTATAAATCAGTCTATGTTGCATGCTTCGTCTTTCGATTACGATACCCCAATGCAATAGATCGCATTGCAATTCCACCACCTTGTTAACGCTTTATGTTTCTGGCTCCTAAAAACACCCGATGTGATCGGTAGGACCCACCTTATCCTCACATCACATACCGCGCAATCGCAAATCGCAAAACATTTTTTTTTTTGCCTTATTTCCTCCGCTCCTAAACTATCGATGCGAGATGGTTGAATGCAGTGAATGATTAGATGGTTACGCATATACATGCCACCAATTGAAGATTATCTGCTGGATTTATTTGGCTCTCAGATGCGCCACGTGGCCCTCCCCATTGGCCTATAAATTCCACCAATAAATAATCCACCATAGTAATAATTCTAAACTTTGGAAATTGGAGAAAAAATCAACTTCCCCAAGCAACATTGGTGAATCTGGAGATGACACTTTTCAATGTCACTGGCTGAAAAACTGGAGAATATTCCCTAGAGATTCTTAAGGTGCTTACTCGACTGCCAAGTCATCAGTCTGTCATTGTTCTACACAACTTTTACCTATTTGGAAAAATGAACAACAGTCCATAACTCACTCATACGAAATCAGATTTTGATGAAACAAGTTGCGTTGGAATCCCGGTGACGAGCTCTATCCAGTATTTTTGGTCTGAAGCATTTTTGAGAACTTTCATTTTTTAGCTAAATGTTGAGCTCCTAATCACTCCTCCCCACTAGAAGCCTTTTCGACCCCAAAAGATACTATCAATTTTTCAGCAACAACTCCCTCACCCTTTCACTCTTCATCCATTTGGCCTTTGAAGGATTTTGTCCTTTGAATCCCACTCTATGGTATTTGACATTCCCTCTTCTTGAAGCTCTGAATCTTCTGTCAGGTATGAGATCTTGCTAAAGTTCATCCAGATATTCTGGTGAGAAATCATCTATTGATGGAAACTGAACATGATCTCCTTGGTCATCAATCAAAGGATGTTGAAACAATCTCAAATTCTCAAACGACATAATATATTTGCATATAAGGAGGCAAATCTAGCTTAAATGCATTAGTACCAATATTTTCCATAATTTTAAATGGACCATAATGGATTGGATTGAAATTTTTACCTTCCCCTTGCAACCTTTCTTTGTTGATATACAATCAAACTTCATCACCAACCTGGAATTTGTGATCAACACGATGTTTGTGATACCTTTCCTTGTAGCTACTTTGAATCTTTTAAAGTTGCTCTTGCACTATGTGATGTATCAACTAAATTTTCTCAATCAACTTCCTTTCCTTATCTATGTCACTATGACCATCTATAGAGACATATTTATGAAATATGAACTCCAAAAGTGACCTTGTCAAGTAACCCTAACATGCTTCAAATGGCGATGTGTTTGTGGAATAGTTTTTTTCTTTGTTGTATGCATGTTGAATATAATGCACATGTTCATCCCACAACTTGGGATGCTTGTTGCAATATTCTCTAAGAGGATGAATAACCATCCTGTTTACCACTTTGGTTTGACCATATATTTGTGGATGAAATGTTGTACTCTTATTCAACTTTGTGTCCATCATGTCCCATAATTTTGACCAAAAATTTCCAACAAACCAGGAATCCTGATCACTTACAATTGAAGTAGGAAGACCAAAATGAACCCATAATTTTTGAAAAAAATGATTAGCAGTTTGTTCAGTAGTAATTGTTTTCTTACATAGCATCAAAAGAAATATTTTTTGGAACCTATCTACCACAACATACAAGTAATCATGACCTTTTCTTGACATAGGAAGACCACCTACACAATCCATTGAGATACTCTCCCAAGGATGTGAAGGAACGAAAAGTGGAGTGTACAATCCAAGTTTCCTATTGCCACGCTTACTTTTTGCACATAAATAACATCCTCTAATAAAACAAGATACACTATCAGTCATGTGTTTCCTATAACAATACCTTTAGAGATTCACTATTGTCTTGCCTACACCAAAATGTCCAGCAATCAATGATGTGTGCACCTCTCTTATGATATTATTTCTTTCTCCCTATGGTATACATAACTTGTCCAGGTGATACATCAAACTATTATGCACATGATAATATAACTTTTCATTTTGGTTTCCTTGACTCAAGCTTTTATACACATCTTGAAAATAACTATCATATACATATTGTTCAATGTAAATTTCATGCATAATTAAATTGTGCTTGAGTATGATAGGTGAATTTACAATAGGCCTAGAGAGAATATCAACTACCTTATTGTAGATTCCCTTTTGTAGCTGATAACCAAATGAAATTGTTGTAGAAATCCCATCCATCTGAAATGTCTTGATTGCTGCAACTTTGACTGTGATTGTAAGTACTGGACTGGCTGATGGTCGGCATGGATAATGATCTCTCTCCCCATCAGATAATGTTTCCATTTTTTTACACTTTGTACTGATGCATATAACTCTTTATCATATGATGGATACGTATTCATAGCTCCATTAAAATTTCAGAATGAAACGAAATAGGCTTACCATGCTGCATGCGCACTGCTCCCATAGCATAATCACTTGCATCTATTTGGATCTCAAATGGTTGTCTAAGATCCAAAAGTGCTAATACCAGTGCTAAAATTATATTTTTCCTTAAGGAAGAAAATTATTTTTGTTGTACATCTCCCTAGTGGAAGACTTTCTTGACACTTGTCAATGCATGTAACAAAGCTTCAATGGAAGAAAAATTAGCAATGAATTACCTCCAATACTGTGTTTCCCCAAGAAAGCTTCTTACCTCTCTAACTGTATTGGGCCTGGGCCAATTCAGAATTACCTCTACTTTGGAAGGGTATATCTTCAACTCATCTCCTCCAAGAATGTGTCCAAAATACACCAAAGGGGTCTTGCCAAACTTGCACTTCGACATCTTTAAAAACAATTTCTCCTTTTTCAAGACATCAAGTACCTTGTTCACATGCATGGCATATTCTTCTCTTGATTTGCTGAATAAAAGTATGTCATTTAAGTAAAAAATGACGAAGTCATCTAGAAATGGTCTAAGTACATCATTCATGACTCTCATGAAAGTAGTTGGAGCATTTGTTAGACCAAATGGCATAACTAACCACTTAAATAATCATTGTCTAGTTTTGAAAGAAATTTTCCAAATGTCCTCTTGAACTATTCTAACTTGATGATAACCACTTCGTAAGTCTAACTTAGTGAAATATATTGCATACTTTAACTGATCTAGAAAATAATCAATGTGTGGGAGCGGGTAATGATTCTTTACTATGATTTTATTTAGTGCATGAAAATTGATGCACATGCACCTAGTCCCTTCCTTATTTGGTACCAAAACAATTGGTGAACCGCATTGAAGTAGATCGGCATAGGATACATTTCTTCAACAATTATTTAATTTTATTCTTTATTTCCTAACTCTTCATAATTCACATGTGATACATACAAATGTTGGGAAGTGGAACATCCTGCTACAACTTAATCTCATGTTGAATTCCCCTCTTGGGAGGTAACACATTTGCTTATTGAAACATCTCGCCATGATGACTTACCACATCAAACAAATCATATTTCAATTTGTTATCACATCCTTCAAAATATTCATAGTCAACATTATCCTTTTAATTGATCACGAGAAGCACAAAATGTTTACTTGCATTAACTAGCCTCTTCATTTTCCCTATATTAACTAAAGAAATATTCAGTTTTTTGCGATGAGATCTCACAATATAATCCAACCCATCCTTAAGAAAATGATATTTGTTCTCATGGCGATAAAACACTGCTTTCCTATCATACAAATATGGACTTCCCAAGATAATCCTGAAAATTTCAAGTGGAACCACATCTAACTCGACTTCATCAACAAAGTTTGTAGTAATAGAAAATCTAAATATAAATTTCCTTGTAACCTGTAAATTGGCATTCTTAACTATCCAACCCAAAGGGTATGGTTTATGACATGGTACGGTTTGAAGGTTAAGATTTTTGACTAAGTCTTCTGAAATCAAGTTTTCTTGTGACCCACTATCAAACAATGCATCAATCTTTGTATGATTTGAAATCACTCTAACAAGGAACACTTATATCCTTGTGTCTTCATTTGGAGTTTTGTTGTGACTATTTGAGGAACTAGTACTTGCTATGGCTTCCTTTCCTTTGTTAACCATGGCTATTATCTTGCTCTCATCTCCTGAATCAGATCCAAGATCTTGTTGTGTGGTGGCAGTCATCTTTTGTTTACCTTTGTTATTTAGTTTCTTTGGCCTTAGTTCAGGATGTAGTTTCCAATAGTGGGCTTCATCATGCCCCTATTTGGAACATGTTTTCATGTAGTTTTCTCCCCTTCTTTCTTGATGCTTTCATTCTTCTTTCCCTTCCATTTTTCTCCCTTCTCTTTTCCCTTACCCTTGAATGGATTATTCTTACTACACTCTTCATGAATGTTCTTTCCCCTTGCGTCAAGATGCATGTCTTTCACACATACTTCATCTAAGTTGTTCGGGTTAAAAATAAGGATAGTATGTTTTACGTAGGAATGTAAACCCCCAATATATTTCAAGAGTTTGTATTGTGAATTTAAGTTTACTCCTAACAATAAAGCCCTTTTTCTAAAATCCCGTGTGTACTCTTGAACTGTTTGGCCTTTGATATGCCTAAAATTTTTCCAACTCATTATTTCTTTTTGAATATAGGCTAATGAATAAAATTTATTTTAATGGAAGAAATGAATTCAACCAAAGAAATGGATATCTTACCATGGATTCACATTTCCTCTTGAGTCTTTTCATCCCAGCGAACTACTGTTGTTCCTTCTAGCATTAATGAAGCTAACATGATCTTTATGTAATCCTCTTGTAGATTTTGAATTATGTACTATAATTCCAATTGATGTATCCAATTGTCTAACTTCTTTGAATTTACCTCACCATTGTACATGGTAAGTTCAAACTCGATGTCCAACTTGAGTAATGGAGTTTTTCCTTTTGGGATTTTTGAATGAGTGTGGGCAGTTTTTGTGGTGGATGTGGAAGATGAATATGCTGATGAAAATGATGAGGATGAGGATGGTGGATATGGAGGTGGATTTAATATACTACCTTTCGAGCTCTTCTCTTCATCCTTCTTACCATTTGAAGATCCTTCTCCATGTGGAGGCTTTGAACCTTCTCTTGCTCTTTCTGTAGTGAATGCATCAAACATGATTTTAACCATTCTTTGTATGTCTTTGAAGTCTCTCTTAAAATCCTCTTCTTCTTAATGTCCATGAGTCTCTCCAAATCCTCACATAATGGCTAAGGATTCAAGCTAAACCTCTAATGCTTGTACCTATTCAGTCACTTCAGCTTCCTATGCAATTTGTACTTCTTCAATCTCAACTATTGGAGATGAAGCTTGAGGTGCTTCAAGTGAATATTTGAGTGGAAATTTGGGTGAAGATAATGCTTCCTTAGCTCTCTTTCTTCTTGTCCTAATCTGAGGACTAACAACCAATAGATTCCCTTCTCCTCTTTGGAACTTCAACCTTGTTAGCATCAAAAAATTGCAACTAGCAAAACCCTACTTGCACAACTCAAGAAAAGAAAACAATAAACCTTTGGAAACCTTGTGCTCTGATAAAAAATTGATATGAAATTGATTATTAGTTAATTTAGTGATAATATCAGTTTCAGAATTAACATGGAAGTGCTTTGGTTTTCTTTTCATACGAGGATTTATACATGTGTTTATGATTGAAAAATCATTGAACATGGTGATATTAAGTGTATTTCATGAACTTAAAAGCATGGAAACTTGATGCTCAACAATAGCATAATAAAACACAACAAGCACAAATAACAGAGACAAATACACAATTTTTTGATGAAGGAGTTCACCCCTCCTCGGATACATCTCCTTGGTCCAGCTTCATAGTGTGGGCCTTTGTATTAGCTTCAATTGTGCAAAAGTGTTGTTTACATTCTCCTGTTGCCTTTGTAACCTCCTCCAATGGCTCCAAAAAATCAAAATCTACCAAGAATGACTCTTCCTGAGCCAAAATTGGTCGAAAGTTTCCTCAGTTATGGAAAAACCAATTTTTCCGAGTTTTTCTCCATTGAATCTGGATGTCCGCCAGTTAACTCCACTAAATGTGGAAATACGCTAAATCTGGTGGGTCTGCCAAAGGCGCCGGTAAGAAAAGTATGTGATTAATGTTAAGATAAGCAATGTTTAAGTGGCATTAAGTGCGTTTAGCACTAACCCGCACTTATCTGTCAATGTCGGATTAACATAACATACCACAAATTCTTGTATTAATACATGGCTTAATGCATTTAAATGTCCAGAAATCGTAGAGCAGTCACTTATCGCATATCACAGATCATAGTGCAGTCACTTATCATAGATTGCATATTGTAGCACAGCCCCACTATAAATAATTCTATGTTTCCTGCACCGTCTTGTGATTTCGATACCCTGATGTGATATATCACATTGCAATTATGCCACCTTGTTAACGCTTTATGTTGCTTGTTCCTAAAAACCCCTGATGCGATTGGTAGGACACACCTTATCACCACGTCACTTGCCACAAAATTGCAAATTGCAAATCATTTTATTGTTGTCTTATGTCCTTCGCTCCTAAACTACCAATGCGAGATGGTTGAATGCAATGACTGATTATATGGTTTATTAAAATTTTGAAGTACAAGATTAGATCGTTACACATATAGACGCCACCAACTGAAGGTTATACGCTATATTTCTTTGTCTCTTGGCTGTGCCACGTGGCCCTTCCCCATTGGCCTATACATTCCACCAATAAAATAATCCACCATAGTAATATTTCCAAACTTAGGAAATAGGAGAAAAATTCAACTTCCCCAAGCAACATTGGTGAATCTAGAGATGACACTTTTCACAGTGTCACTCGCTGAAAAAATAGATAATATTCCCTAGAGATTCCTGAGGTGCTGACTCGACTGCCAAGTAATCAGTCTTGTTATTTCCAAAATGATTCTAATAGGCTTCTCATCAAGCAAATTAATGTAAATATTTCAAACCAATTTTGACTGAAGATTAGCCTCTTCAGTTTGAGAGGGATCTCTCAAGGTAATTTATGATTTTCAATGGAAACTTAGATGGATAAATCTATAAATGTAACTTGATTTGATTGAATGCACATTGAAAATGTAAGGACTTTCTACCATTGAGCTATGGATTCAATATCAGTAAACTCAATGAAAGTATTTCTTCCTATGGAAACTGAGGAAATGGAGGCTTTAATGAAATGATAGTATACACAAAACACAGGATGAAAAAAATAGTTTAACTTCTAAAGGAATTCAGAGCATGTTACCATGAGTTCTGAGTAATTAGACATCAAAATAAATGCAAGTATTAAACATGAAATATATATAGCATATAACACATTATAAAACTCCTTCGAATCTCAAGTAAAGAATCAAATCACTGAATATTACTGAAATTGGAAAACTATTATTGAGTGGAAGTTTGGTACAATATTCTCAAACCCCTTGATATTCGATTTTCTGTCTATAAATAGACTGCTTTTACATTGCATAGGATGCTAGATCACCGGACCTTAACTCTGATAGCTAACATAACTGAAACTACTTTCTTGGAACAAAAAAAGATGGCTAGTCTCTAAAGAGTTACATTACTAATAGCACTCTAGTTATATCTATTACAACTACTAACTAAAGGAGTGCATAATTACATCAAAAGTAGTTATTTTTATCGAATGCCACAATCCATCGTCAAAAGAATAAATTCCCGTATTGAAATACAAAACATTCATCCTATTTTTAAGGAAATGAAGACATGCCCATGGAATTTGCTGACTGTTGAGATAAATCGACCCCTTTTTCTTGTGTTGTGTTGTTGCTAATATGCTTATGTAGTGAGGCACTTTAAAATGTAGACCTCAATTCACCGATGTAATATCCCCAATTAGGGAATGCAACGATACATGAATATAAAATGGAATAGAAATGATAAAAAAAACTCATAAAATGTGTATGGGACACATAGCCATCATATTATAATCACAATAGAAAAATTATGCCTTCACACATTGTCTCCAAGTGGGTAAAAGCAGCAAAATGGACCATAAAAAACATTATTCCCAAGAAATTACACTATAACAAGGGGAAATAACACTTATATCCCTTATCATATAGATTATGGCCCTCACATACAAAAGAGTATCAGAAAAAAATCTCTTTTGATAAGTTAACCAAATCTCCTGGCCTCAAAATGACTTAGAAACACCCAAACCCCATGACTTAGATTATGAAAAATTTCTGAAGCACATGATAGCATTATTCTATGAGGGTTTCTACAACATCATGATAGGAAATCATAGATCTAGAGCTTTATTGAACAATATGCGAAGAAAATAGAGATCTGGCCTCCTTAATACATTATAAAAATAACCCGACAAGGGTTTCTTAAAAGCATGAGTATAAAAGTGGAGATTTGAATATTCAGCTCTGAAATAACAAAGTATCACTACAAATTACATAAATTTAGCTGAATAATAAAATAGAGTGATGATATTCCCTTCTTCTAGCTTTCCGGGAAAAGGGATGGCCCTTTCCCTAGGAAAGTAGCTCAAGAACAACGGCTTAAACCCTACTGCTACAGCTCTATGAAAAATGATGTAGTTCCTACAAAGGACTACGCTGTAGGAGATGAGAGATAATTTTTCCAAGTGTCAAGATGTGAAATGAGCTCAGAAATCTTTGTAGCTGATATCTTAAGAGAAGGAAAGCTCCCTCTACTGAGAAACAGACCCGGAAGTGGTGTTATCAATCCTCCACTGCAACACCCTGCAACACAACACTATTCTCTATAGAAATAATTCTGACTGAATATTGATTCTTGGCCTCAAGCCTAGATGTGGAAGAATTCAGTACAATGCTCTCCCAAGAATTCTCTCAAGGGAAGAGGTGGGATTCCCGCTCGAGAACACCTGGTGCTAAATAGCACTGCAACCCTACTAAACAACAAGATGAAGCCAAGTTTAAGCAGCCCAATATAAAAATACAAACTAAAACATGAATAACCAAGCCTCCCATCCTCTCCATATATAGCAAGTGAACCTCTTTACATTGGATCACATCCATATTTGTCACCAAACTCATGCAAGTTGTCCTCCACTAAAACTCCATTGTACATCAAGGAGATTCAATGTATCTAGACAATGTTGTTGAATTGGTCAAAGTTGACTGAATCAACATGATCCAATCCACGTTCACAACCAAAGGTGCTTAATCCAGCTACTTACTCTTCGTCCTTTCCCATTAGGAGTGTCATTATTCCTTCTAAAGGGGTTTATGGGCCTACTTACCCATTTATTCTCCTACCTAGTGATAAAACCAACCATAATATTCCATTTAGATGAAGGATAAATTTTTGGGATATTAAAATCCTCCCCTCCAAAATTTTTCTTGTCCTCAAGAAACTGTAAAGGTGGAGCAAAATTCCCCCCTTCCTCTTCTTGTTGCCTTCTCATCAATAGTTCCCACCACCGCTCAGCATAATATGCAATAAATCTTCCCTCCAATGATTCCTCGCAAGCATGCAAAACCAAATGGTGTACATCATGAGAAAGTGGAACGTGTAAGTGGAAACCTCCTTGTTTTCAATGGCCTCCTCAAGGTAGGAGTGATGATAAACATCGGGAATCTCATCCCCAATGAAATTATCCTCTACCCATGCTATCATCCAAATGAAATGAGCCATTCTAGGTAGCTCATCACAGAAATAATGAACCCCTGGTTTATGCAATGTGTTGGGGCTGCATGGAGAGATTAGATTTTTCCATACAACTTGTCTCTCTCTCCATTTATGGTAAGTATGGGGTTTTTTCTGATCTTGGGCTAAAATTTCATGGCCTCTAAGAATGGCCCAAGTTACCCCACCAAACAAATCAGCCATGAAGTGCCTCCTCCAAGAACTCAAGTCCTTCAAATGGCTCCTCCCACATGAAGAAAAGATATGTGATGTGTTAATCATGGTTTGCCCATTGTTTCTCCTGAAACATACAACATGTAAAGTAGGGAGAATCATAATCCCAATGGGCATCTCTAACTCATCCTACACTCTCTAAACAAAGCTACCCATGAACATAAAATATCAGAAATACATGGAAGAAAAAACCAATGAAAACAAGTTTCCATATGACAACCGGAGAGTGGATCATAGTTCCTCACATGGAACCAGTGCAATGCATCCCTTGTTTGTATCAAAACAAATAATAACAAGTTCTTTCCCAGCCACTATTTTGCTGCCATGGTCATCCCATAAGATGGAATCATGAGTATACCATGTGGTGTCAATGGTGCACACCAAGAATCATGTGGCCTCCCCCACAAACCACCAATAGGATATCCAATATCAATGCTACACTTGGCTTCAAGTACATCATCATATAATGTATAAAAAGGAAATACCCTCCTAAATACATAATGATGCTCATATAAAGTGAAGGAATACAAATCACAATGCAAATTTGTACCTCCTCCACCATGTACTATGGTCCTTGAGCTGAAATGGCTCAACTGGAAATTCTCCCTTACCTCCAATGAGTAGGGAAGTGGCTGTGACATCCTCTCTATCACCATCTGGGCTATGCATCTCTCCATATGCTGAAATATATCATGCTTGATGCCCTCCCAAGTGAACTCCTCCATCAAAGAATGGAATGCATCAAAGTGCATGGAAAGAAATCCCACATGTGCTGCATGTAGTAGCTTCTTCTTGAGCTCATAAAATCTATTCAAGAAGATCCTACCATAATAATAGATGACCACATCATCCACCATGTATCTATCATCTCCCTCCTGTTCATAAAGTATCATGCAAGCACCAAGATCCTTGGAGTACTCTACCAAGAGTTAAGACCTCTAATATGGATCAATCCGCCTAAGAGACAACGCTGGTGATTGAGAATGTGAAGCTCTCCTCCTGTTGTTGTCTACTCCTTTGACACCCCCCATGCCAAAGTCATCCTCCAAAATGCTGCCATGCAGCTTCTGATGCTCAAATAGAGGTGGTGACTTTTCGAAGTTGGCCTCCCATGAGGAGCTACCATCTAAAAAGAACCTCCTGATCTTGGCCAATGTAAGCATGAGTGGTCTCCATCTACTCCAATGCATGGAGGATTCCCTCTTCAAAGGAAGTACCCTCTGTTTCTCCAAATCCATGGAGCATCTCCCTTACACCATGAAGGTTCCATCCTCCATCACGCAAGCAACTTCTGTCAGTGCAGTATGTGTAGTGAGAGTAGGTAGTCCTGAAAATGGGAGAATGCCTCCCTCCTCCTTGATTTTATCCCAAAATATCTACTCTGCAATAGACTCCTCTGAAGTATTCACCCCTCGGGAATGTAAGATTGGTCAACCAATTGTTAATATGTCTCTCACCGAATCCAGATTTGGTGGCCTCCTAGGTGGAATGCCTCCATGTAATGAGACATCCATGTCAAGAGTAGACTATATATATGGATGGGCAATATTTCCCTTGCCCTCACAATGCAAATCAGTCTGCCTCTTCCTTGCATTAGCTCTCTGAAATAGATAGGGGTGTGTGCTCCTCATCAAGTGATGTTGACTTTCCTCCCTATCTTCTCCTTCTATCTGCAATACTCTGCAATCATGTTGTCCATTGATTGTGCCTTGATCTCCATATGTGAGATCTTGGGGAACTTCTTGCAATGATACAAGAAATTCTCCTGTTGGAGCATGTGCTCCTCCTTCCTCTGCATGAGGTATTGGATATGCTCTAGATGTGGCAGCGTTGTTTCTCCCATCCTTCTCTTCCTCTTCAATATGAATGGGAGTCATTTGTTCAATAAGAGGAACCTCTTTTGAAAAAGGAACCTTCATGCCCTCCTGTCCAAAGTCATGAAACAAAGATCTTGTTTCTAGCAAGGTGTCACGCAAGATGTGAACTTCTCCAATAGTTTTCTGAAGTGGATTTGAGTTTGTTGGCCCTTCCAACCCATGAAAAAGTTTTATTTTTTTTGGTTTGATTGTTTCAGAATGTTTTCCATCAAAAATTTCCACCAATCTCTTAGTGAACTTTGAAAAAGAATAAGTATTGACATTTTTCAATGAAAATGACTCAAACATCCACCAAACATAGGCCTTACCTTCAAAATGAAGCACTGCAACTTTGATGGCTTCATCTTCAGAAATTTGGTGTTGTTGCAAATAGGTGTGTAACTCCTCCACCCAAGCTTTGGCTGAAAAAGTTGGGGATCCATAAAAGGTAGATAGAGAAAATATATCCATGTCATGCTGCTTGCTCCTCTCCACCTTGATCTTGCAAAACTCTTGGAAAGTGTTATGATCTCTAAATTCTCAGTTTTAGATTCATACTCTTGCAAAAAATTACTAGGAGTTTCCCTCCTTGGCATTTCCTCTTCTTCCACCTCTCTCATAGTAGAACTGGGCATTTGACTGCAATGTGTATCATAGTGTGTGGCTGCATGCTCACACTCATCATATGAAAATCTAGAGTTGGCTCTAGATACAAACTCCTTTGGAGATTCCATCTCCTTTCTCATTTTCTTGAGTTCTCCTTGAATGCTCTGTATAGCTTTCGGAAGAAGCTTTGATACCCTCTCCTCCTTCCTTCCTCCACATAATGGAGTTTTATTTCTATTCATTTCTCCTTATCCTGATAGCATAATGGCTGATATCCATAGGCCGAGCCAAGATTATGCTATGATACCACTATATATTCCCAATTAGGGAATGCAGAAATACATGAACACAAACTAGAATATCCATGATAAATAAACTCATAAAATTTTTATGGGATGCATAGCCATCATATTATAATCACAACAACAAAATTATGCCTTCATAGATTGTCTCCAAGTGGGGAAAAACAACAAAATGGACCATAAAAAACGTTATTCCCAGGAAATTACACAGTAACAAGGGGAAATAGCACTTATATTCCTTATCATATAGATTATGGCCCTCACTTACAAAAGAGGATAAAAAAAAATTCTCTTTTTATAAGTTAAACAAATCTCCCAACCTCAAAATGACTTAGAAACACCCAAACCCCATGAATTAGATTATGCAAAATTTTTGAAGCACATGATAGCATTATTATGTGAGGGATTCTTCAACATCATGATATTAAATCATAGATCTATAGCTTTCTTGAACAATATGCTAAGAAAATAGAGATCTAGCCTCCTTAATACACTATAAAAATTACCCGCTAAGGGTTTCTTGAAAGCATGAGTACAAAAGAGAAGATCTGAATATTTAGGTATGAAATAATGCAGTCCCACTGCAACGTTACATAAATGTATCTGAATAATACAATAGAGGGATGAAAATCCCTTCTTCTAGCTTTCCGGGAAAAGGAATGGCCCTTTCCCTAGGAAACTAGCTCAAGAACAAGGTCTTAAACCCTGTTGTTGTAGCTCTATGAAAAATGACGCAGTTCCTGCAAGGGACTGTGCTGTAGGAGATGAGATATATTTTGGCCAAGTGCCAAGATGTGAAATGATCTCATAAATCCTCCTAGCTGATCTCTCAAAAGAAAGAAAGCTCCCTCTACTGAGAAATAGACCCAAAAGTGGTGTTATCAATCCTCTTCTGCAAGACCCTGCAACACAACACTATTCTCTGGAAAAATAATGCTGTGACTGAAGAATGATGCTTGGCATCAAAATTAGATGTGGAATAATTCATTACAATTCTCTCCCAAGAGGCCTCTCAAGGGAAGAGGTGGGATTCCCGCTTGGGAACACCTGGTGCTAGTCAGCACTGCAACCCTACTAAATATCAAGAGGAAGCCAAGTCTAAGCAGACCAATATAAAAATATAAACTAAAACATGAATAACCAAGGCTCCCATCCTCTCCATATATAGCAATTGAACCTCTTCACATTGGGTCCCATCCATATTTTCCACCAAGCTCATGCAAGTTGTCCTCCACTAAAACTGCGTTGTACATCAAGGAGATTCAACGTATCTAGAAAACGTTGTTGACTTGGTCAAATTTTACTGAATCAACATGATCCAATCCTTGTTCACACCCAAAGGTGCTTAATCCAGCTACTTATTCTTCCTCCTTTCCCATTAGGAGTGTCATTATTCCTTCTAAAGGGGTTTATGGTCCTCCTTACCCATTTATTCACCAACCTAGTGATAAAACCAACTATAATATTCCATTTAGATGAAGGCTAAATTTTTGGAATATTACAAACGATATGCTAACAGATGAGTTGAGAGCTAGCTGATCCGCTATATGGATGGAGTGATGAATGCCTTTGCTACCAGGAATTGAGCTTTTTGTTGTTTTGTCACCCGAAATATTCTTACTATATTAAAACCCCTTTATAAACAAAATAACATGAAAACCAATATATCTGGACTTAAAATATTTCAAATCTCAATTCTGAACTAGCATCGCATCCACGCACTTCGCAACTTTTATATTTTAAGTTATAAAGAATACGATCAACAGTACGATGTGAAGGAGAGGTTACGTGAAGGATCAGTGGGATCATAAAATATCACATATCACAACTCTTAGCATTAGGTTATAAGCGCGGGGTATGTAAACTTTAAACATGGCGAAGTGCGACGCATGGGGGAGAGGATTAGTGACGTGACATGGAAGAAGTGGGACTAGACTGCAACAGAGATCGAAGCTTTTACTTTTTAGTTATAAGTTGTGGGGGTTAAATTTTATGATTTGTGATGTGCGAGGAAAAGGGACCCACTGGCATATGGCAGAGTTTTATGAATTTGTGGAAGGTTTAAAGCGGTAAGTGTTATGGAACTTATGTGATATCATGATATATCAAAATTTTGCAATGGTTGCAAAGCGAGGGTGAAACTGCTAAGGTGGGGATTTACTTACCGCATCGCAATTAAAGTAACTATGTTGTGGGTGCTCACAAATGTAAAGCCAATGCGTTGAGATATGGTAAATGCAATGATCGGGGAATGAAAAGAAATGAATGTGTAAAGGTGGAAGGTTAAGTTAAATGATTTTCAATAGAAAATGAAATGAAAAGGGAAGCACAGTCGGTAAAATGGGTCCCACTTCATCATATTTTGTCTTTCGAAAGGTTTGTAAGAGATGGTAATGTAAATGATTTTAATTTTTTGTCTACGGGGAAAAATATTTTGAATTTATGGGACTATATGAATGCAGAAGGAGTCCAAAAGGGAAAAACAACAAACATTGATAATAGTGGCTCCAGTATGGATGGTGTGCCCCTGTGGTACAACAAAGAACATGTAGTTCCAATGCCATCCTTCTTGAAAATAAAGCTTCTAACATTCAGCAGGATTTCTTCAAACTCTTATGACCTTCCACTTGGGCTCAAGCTTGATGACCAGCCTATATTTATTAGCAGAACAACATAATAAAATGGAATATATACAATGGTGTGAAAATTCAGTAAAATTTAAGAGGATTAGTGCTTTAGAAACCTGCCATTGACAGGTCCTCGAGTGCAAAGTTGCCCATCCATCCCTTGAAGTAGATAAGTATTGTTGCCATGATATGCAGCTAATATAAATGGTCCTTTCCATATGTTTTAAAACTTTCCATGCTTCCCCTTTTCCTCGATTTTTGCTTCCCACTTCAAAACTACGTCTTGAATATGAAAATTCTCTTCTTTGACTTTTCTGTCAAATGTTTTCTTCACTCTATTCTGTGATTATTGATGACTGTTGTATACCTCGTCTCTCTTTTCATGCTATGCTATGAGCTAGTTTATCCTCCTCTGAATGACATTGGGCTCCTCCTCAAGTCCTTGCAGCAGTTTCATTACAGGAACTCCCAAGGAGGTGGGAAAAATTGCTTCAGCTCCATACACTAATTCATAAGGTGATGTACCAATGGATGGATTTCTACAGACTCTATCAACCCAAAGATCATGTTTCAATTTCAGATTCCATGATCTTTTGTTTTCCTGCATTACCTTTTTGATAATTCTCATAATGATTTTATTAGAGGATTTTGCAAGGCCATTACCGTGGGGGTAATAGGCTGTTGAATGTCCAAGTGTTATATGATACTGATGACAAAAGCTGATTAATTTTTGGATTTAAAAGATTGTGCATTTTCAGTAATAATTTTCATAGGACAACCAAACCTGGACAAAATATTGTTCTCCAAGAACTGAATGATGACTGAATCCTTTACCTCCCTTGTTGGGATTGATTCAATCCATTTAGTGAAATAATATGTGGTTTTCAAGATCTAGCGATGTTGCCCTGAATATGATGGATGTATTTCACCAATAAAATCCAATCCCCATTGTTAGAAAGGTGCCTCAACATATATTTGCATCAAAGTTAAAGGTGTTAGCCACCTATAAAAATTTGTCATGGAAAACAGGTGGCTAAATTTGTGTTCAAGCCTTCAACTGAACATTTCCTTTGAAAATATATCATCCTTGAAGCCTTGTGATGTCTTTATCCTTTGAAATTGTGCACCCTGTTGTTCATAAGGAAAAAGATGTTTTCAAAGGTCTTTTTTTCCTTCATTCACCTCTCATTTCTTCCAAAAAATCCCCTTTGAACCATTTAAATTCCCTTTCAAAGGTTTTAAATCCTCTTCATTTACCTATCAGAACCCCTGAAATCCCTTCAAAAGGCCTTAAATAAGTCCTTTTAACTTTTGGGTTATTAGCCCCTGAGGGCCTATAGATTTATCCCTTTCTTCACATAACCTCACCCTCGAGACTAGGTGCTAAGCCCTCATCACTCATCGCAATCTGAGTTTCCTTCCCTTGCCTTTCCTCTACTCTTCTAATCTTTCGATGCGATAAGCGCCTTTTCTTCTGCCTTCAGTCCTTCCACTTCCCACAAAACTAGGTTTTTGCCTTATAATTAGCCCCGTCATTGCAATCGCAAAAAGTTATTTCCCCTGATTCTTTTCCTTTTTCCCCGACCCGTGATCATGTGATATAATCTTGGCCATTTATCTGAGAAGATCTACAGCCATTGCATCACCTAGTCCTTCAACCTCCACCTGCTACGCGACAAACATCACACGTCACCACCTAGCCCACCTATTTTTCTGCCTCGCGTCTCTGTGCCCATTGCGTGCAACCCACACCATCCGATCAACACCCCATGATCCGACGACTTATCCTCCATATCGAAAAATTTCTATGCTCGAGGTTTAACATTTCAAAATTTTCTGAAATGGGCAGTTTTGAGAATCCACGTGTCAACCAGTGTATGGAATCGCATTCCATCTGCCAAAAACCGCCTCCCCCCATTTTGTTATGCGAAAACCATCCCCGTTTTTCCACTATACCGCTACCCTCCACAACATCGCTCCTGATTTAATCCTAGCCATCGATCTCTGAGATCCTACGGCCCATATTATATCGCAATGCCATTCGCTCGCCTTTCATCTTGCTCCCGAAATGCTTCATCAGAAGATCTCCACCGTAGATCACTTGGATCCAACGGTCCTCATCCCTCGTCCCACCCAAACCTCCATTGGACCTGGTTAGCTGCTCTACCAGGGTTTTCTTCCCATTTCCCCATTGTAATCACCATCTGCAATGGTCCTTGCCCCCCCAGATCAGCCTTTGAAAAGCAGTGTAACCCAAATTCGCAGGATTTCATAACGTGTTTGCTGTGTTTTGCAGGTTCAATGGCGATCACTATCATTTTTCCCACAGTCACAGATAGGTGATAAAGAAGGTCCAGGGTGACAATCCTATAGCGTGAAATCAATGCAAAGGGACAGAGTGGGGATGAATTACATGTCTCGGCCCTGTATCATGAGCATTGACCGAACGAACAAACCCTCTGACACCAAAGCCACTTGTACAGAAGAGCAGAGTTTAAGAATTAAACCATAAGATTGAATATTAATAGTTTAATCCACTATCTAGAAGGATAAACATAGCCAAAGACAAAGATGATCAAAGAAGGCTTAATGAAGCTTGAAAAAGCACGGTACATTGCCAAATCAATGCTTTATGAATATCGGAGAAAGACAGATCAATAGAGAAGCCTTTGCATGACAAATCAGAAAGGCTGGTTACTTCCCATCGACCCATTCTGCCACTTGCAGTCCTATTTCACATAAAAACAAGGCGCAGTTGAGGTAGTCAGCTATATTAATGACATATATAGCTCAGAAGTAGTTGCCGGCCTACCAAAAAGCCCCCAAAGTCATCAAAAGTGACTTAAGTTAATGGAATTTAATGTAATCATCAATTTACAGGGTCAATACATGTCAAAAATTCTCCATTTGGCCCTTCAATGGCCGAGAAGCACTAACTCTGCATTAATTGAACAGATAGACTCTTCTTACACTCCACCTCCTCATTCTTCTATAAATACTGCTGTAGAAGATAGTATAGATGTTGGTCTCCGAATATCTGTTGCATGTAAATAGTTTTCTGAAGCTGATGTAGCTTTGTTTGTAAGTGAAGACACATAAGTTGAGATGATAAATTTGAAGTTGTAGAGGCCTATTGCACTTGAATATTGTAACTGGTTTGAACATAAAATACAAATAGCTGATTTATGGGATCCTGGTCTATGTCAATGGTGATGTGATCCTCACTGTAAATTGTTATTTTCTTTTGTTTCCATTCTATCCACTTTTCTCTGATAAAGAACATAAAATATAGATTTGGATTTACTTCTGAAGTACCCTAAATCTCACTGAAAAATATTTATCCTTTATGTTTTCTGCTTATTGTTTATTTAAAGATGATTCAATAGAGTCTAACCATTAAAATGTTGGTGAGCCCATATTTCCTCAGTATAACTTGAGATATTGTCTTTGAATGTGCTTGATGAGTCTGCTAATTAAATACTGAGCTAGGGAAGTCTATGGTTAGCCCTGTCCTCTAGTTTCTTCTCCAAGAGTTGCTTTGAAAATTTCCCTAAGACTATGCCAAAAGCAAGATAGGTTCAAAGTCCTTACTTGGTCTTAGGCTATTCTTTATTTATCTTAAATTTTGTCTTGAAAAGTATGCTAATTAAAGATTGAGCTAGGAAAGTCTATGGTTAGCCCTGTCCTCTAGTTTCTTCTCCAAACGTTGCTTAGAAAAGTTCCCTTAAGAATATGCTGAAAGCAGGCTAAGTTAAAAGTCTTTACTTTATCTTATGCTATTCAGTGTTTTAATTTTTTCTCTTGGAAGTATATAAAAAGAAGGCTAGTTTAAAAGTACTTACATGATCTTAGATTACTTTGTGTCTTTCCTTAAGTGCATGCCAAAAGTAGGATAGTTTCAAAGTACTTACTTGATCTTAGGCTGTTCTTTGTTTCTTCATCTGTTTGATTTCCCTCACTCCACTTTTTAGTGTTCCATTCCATAAAATGAACTTAAAGAGATCCTTTAACATAGATGACTTTCCCCATGGACGACTGTTGAACCTTGTTGTTTCAATTAAACCCAATTATGACTCCATAGCCCAATGGAATGATGCCGCTCCTTGCCTATCCTATCATCTGAACCATTCCTTCACCTACTTTCATCTTCACCCTTCATAAATACTTCCTTCATCTTCATTATATCCTTGCCCAACCAAAACAAACAAAAACCCCTGTGCTTCATACCTAGCCTAATACCATAAACTGACATTAAAGATATATCATTCTTTAAATTTATAGAGAGATCCCTTTCTAGATCCAGGAGGGATAGATCCTAGGATCCCAAAGTGGTTTGATGTTATCTTGTCTTTTGGTCTTGCCAATCTAGCCAAAACAAAGGAACCCCAACATACTGACGACTCCACTGGGGAAATTATGAGTGAATTAAATTTTATACATCTTTGATACCTCAGAATAACCAGACATCCTTAGATTGGTTTCATAATAAACATGGTGGTGGAACCATAAAAAAATTTACCTCCATAAAAGCTAAAAATTTTCCACCTGGCGACTCCACACTCAACAACTCCCAAAAGACCAAATTAATCCACTGGTAGAAGACCCTGAACTGATTGAATAGACACAATGACCTCTTTTTTGATTTATAAAAATTATTCCAAGAATACAACGAAGATATGACTCAATGAGTAGAGAACATATCCCTGGGTTTCCACATAAGATGCCCCAGGTATTATGGGATGATAACCTTCCTGTTTTTTAGGGTGAAAAGTTTGATAACCCACTGTTACATCTTATCAAATCTCACATACATGTATGGAGGTTAAAGGTTGAATGGCATGAAGATTTCCTAATGAAAATTTTCATGTTAACATTAGAAGGAAAAGCTAGGGATTGGTATGAATGGTTGAAATATGGTAGTTTGTTTTATTTAAAGGACCTTGAATATGTGTTTTATGAGAACTATAAAGGAAACACTACATCATTATCATGGGGTGAAATACATTATGATCCATCACAAAACATCACCCAACACATTATAGACAATGATGAGGATTGGGAAGAAATACATCCCGAAGATCTTTTAACAGCCATTCATGAGTTTAATATCCTATTGAAAAATTATAAGAATATAGACGAATCAGTTGAGGAAGAAATCAACCAAGAAATAAAGGAAATTTCTCAAGATATCCCTGAAAACCCAAATAATGATTCATCGTCCCTTATAGTTGAGGCTCAAGAAGACATCCCGCCTCAAAATCAGTCTTCACAAGAGATAGAGAACTGTTGTACTTATGCTCAAACAAAAACAAAAAACATCTTCTCCTTTGACAGAAGAAGAAATCGATCAGATTATTAATAAACAGCTAGCCTCTAAAATATTTTATAGAATAAACACTCTTGCCCATTCATCCATTGAGCTTTGTTGTACAGATTTACAAAGCTCCCTTGTAAATCAGAATAAAGAAAGACATGTTGATAATCCAGTATGTTTGATTGGTAGCATTACTTACATTAATGATTTTCCTAATTTTGATCTGTCTGATTATGATGTTCTCCAAACAAAAGTTGATCTTGCAGGGCCATCATTAGTATATTTGTGGAAGGAAGATCAGTTCCATAAACTTCAAGATAAGTAATGATCCCATGCAGGTTATTTATGATACTGATGAGGAAAGTTATGAAAGTCTAGTAGTAGGGGAAGATTCATTGAATCTTCACTCTTCTTTATCTTAGATCATCAGTAATAGTTTCCATGTTTTTGGAAATCAACAGATTTTCATCTCAAAGGGTGAAGAGGAAAACAATGAAGAAATTTTTGAGCAGGTTGAAACCAAGGAGCCTTCTCTTGAAAAAAAGGAAGCAATGGAATAAACCCCTGCTCAAGAATAAATTGATATTTTCATAGAGCTCAGCCCACCAAATCAGAATATCTCAGAGCTACAAGAGGACAACACTACAGTATATGATGAGTCCTCTAGTTTAGAAAATAATGAATATGAGGAAGAGTTTCTTTCTCAAAAGAATCATTTCCTTGATCCAGTGGAAGAGGAAGTAATCTTGGTTGAAACCTACTTGTCAAATACTCACAACCAGGTATTATTTCAAGATCCTTATGCTCATTTCCTGCAGACATTTAGAGAAGCATCAAAGTCCATCAAGAGAAGCTTGTTGCAGACAACAAGAAAAATTTTAAAAACTGCTGCTAAAAAACAAAGAGAATGGGAGTGGCCCTGCCTGTCCAACATGCTCAAAGAGATGAGAAAAGACAAGTCATGGAACCATCTGATTGACTGGATGTATTGGAAAATAGAGTTTTTTACCTAGACATGTAAATATTTCAAGTTAGAATAGGGTAGGTAGGAATCTCAATAAAGCTCAGCCAGTGAGCATTTAGTTAGTTGTTGATTTTACTTTGAAAGAAAATTCAAAAAATACAAAAAAATTAGAAAAGAAAGGTTTGAACATGCTCAAATCCTAAACCTATGAAGCATTAAAAAGAATGGCTCTAATCAGATCAAAATCCAAGCGAAAGGTACAGAAAGGATTGGTTCTAATATGCTCAAAACTTGAACCAGCAAAGAATAAAGAAGACAGCTCAAAGAAGATCAAAATTAGAGCTGAAAGTAAGAAGGAAGGACTCTCATTGTTTTTCAGATCTCAAGCCTTCCAAGTTTTGTTACTTTCTTGTAAATAAAGGTCTATGAATAGTTTGTTTTGATTTCATAGCTATCACAACAAATCAAATAGCTTAATCTTGGTTTTCTTATGTTTTCAATTTCTGTTTTAGAATGTAGAGACTGAAGTCTATCAGATGGTTTATCCTCGCAGATAGTAGATTAGGTAGAGAATTTATGAGTTCAACTGTTTAATCTGAACTCATGGAGAAATAAGGGTATATTTAGATTAGTTTTTCCTGTTTTCAAAATAAAATGAGGATGTGAAAGGTTTGCAAGTCTAAGTGTACCTTATGAAGAAAAAATGTTAGGAAGTAGGTTGTGTGGGTAGTTGTTTGGGAAAAATTATTTTTTTGATTTAACAAGTTCTGATCATCTTTCAAGCAGCTGATTAGAGAACAGGAAAAAGGTTGTCAATATGAAAGATACTGATCTACATTCTAGAGATGAATTTCTGTGGTTCTTGAAACCTCCAAGGAGTTGCCATCCCAAGTTGGAGCCGCTGTTAGCCACCTATAAAAATTTGTCATAGAAAACAGGTGGCTAAATTTGTGTTCAAGCCTTCAAGTGAACATTTCCTTTGAAGATCTATCATCGTTGAAGCCTTGTGACTTCTTTATCCTTCGAAATTGTGCCCCCTACTGTTCATAAGGAAAAATTTATTTCAAAGGTCTCCTTTTCCTTCATTCACCCCTCATTTCTTCCAAAAAATCCCCTCTGAACCCTTTAAATTCCCTTTCGAAGGTTTCAAATCCTATTCATTTACCTATCGGAACCCCCGAAATCCCTTCAAAAGGCCTTAAAGCAGTCCTTTTAACTTTTGGGTTATTAGCCCCTGAGGGCCTATAACTTCAGCCCTTTCTTCACATAACCTCGCCCCCGCGACTAGGCGCTAAGCCCTCATTGCTCATCGCAATAAGAGTTTCCTTACCTTGCCTTTCCTCTACTCTTATAATATTTTGATGCGATAAGCGCCTTTTCTTCTGCCTTCAGTCCTTCCACTTCCCACAAAACCAGGTTTTTGCCTTATCATTAGCCTCGTCATCGTAATCGCAACAAGTTATTTCCCTTGATTCTTTTCCTTTTCCCCCGACCCCCGACCATGCGATATAATCCTGGCCATTGATCTGAGAATATCTACAGCCATTGCATCACCTACTCCTTCGACCTCCACCTGCTACACGACAAACATCACACGTCACCACCTGGCCCACCCATTTTTCCGCCCTGCGTCTCTGTGCCCATTGCGTGCAACCTGCA
Source organism: Pinus albicaulis (assembly GCA_034641835.2). Taxonomy (NCBI): domain Eukaryota; kingdom Viridiplantae; phylum Streptophyta; class Pinopsida; order Pinales; family Pinaceae; genus Pinus; species Pinus albicaulis. The sequence goes on along the minus strand of CM076577.1, from coordinate 1,451,883,143 downwards.
CCGTCTGATCAACACCCCATGATCTGATGGATTATCCTCCATATCGCAAAATTTATGTGCCCGACAGGGAAGTTTTGAGAATCCACGTGTCGACCAGTGTATGGAATCGCATTCCATCCACCCAAAACCGCCTCCCCCCATTTTGTTATGCGAAAACCATCCCCGGGTTTTCACTATACCACTACCCTCCGCAACATCGCTCCCGATTTAATCCTCATCATCGATATCTGATATCACACAACCCATATTATATCGCAATGCCATTCGCTCGCCTTTAATCTTTCTCCTGAAATGCTTCATCGGAAGATCTCCACAATAGATCACTTGGATCCAATGGTCCTCATCCCTCGTCCCACCCAAATCTCCATTGGACCTGGTTAGCTGATATGCCAGGGTTTTCTTCCCATTTCTTGACTGTAATCACCATCTGCACTGCTCCTCGCCCCCCCAGCTCAGCCTTTGAAAATTAGTGTAACCAAAATTTTCAGGATTTCATAACGTGTTTGCTGTGTTTTGCAAGTTCAATGGTGATCGCTGTCAGTTTTCCCACAGTCACAGACAGGTGATAGAGAAGGTCTAGGGTGACGATCCTGCGGCCTGAAATCAATGCAAAGGGACAGAGGGGGGATGAATTATGTGTCTCGGCCCTGTATCATGTGCACTGACCGAATGAACAAACCCTCCGACACCAAAGCCACCTGTACAGAAGAGAAGAGTTTAAGAATTAAACCATAAGATTGAAGATTAATAGTTTAATCCACTATTTAGAAGGATAAACACAGCCAAATACAAAGATGATCGAAGAAGGCTTAATGAAGTCTGAAAAAGTACAGTACATTGCCAAATCAATGCTTTATGAATATCAGAGAAAGACAGATTAGTAGAGAAGCCTCTGCACGCAAAATTAGATAGGCTAGTTACTTCCCATCGACCCATTTTGCCACCTGCAGTCCTATTTCACATCAAAACAAGGCACAGTTAAGGCAGTCAGAGATATTAATGACATATATAGCTCAGAAGTAATTACTGACCTACCAAAAATCCCCCAAAGTCAACAAAAGCGACTTAAGTTAATGGAATTTAATGTAATCATCAATTTACAGGGTTAACCATCTGGCCCTTCAAAGCCTGAGAAGCACTAACTCTACATTAATTGAACATACAGACCCTTCTTACACTCCACCTCCTCATTCTTCTATAAATACTGCTGTAGAAGACAGTATAGAGGTTGGTCTCCAGATATATGTTGCATGTAAATAGATTTTTGAAGTTGTCGTAGCTCTGTTTGTAAGTGAAGACACATAAGATGAGATGAGAAGTTTGAAGTTGTGGAGGCCTATTGGACTTGAAGATTGTAACTGGTTTGAACATCAAATACAAATAACTGATTTATGGGATCCTGATCTATGTCAATGGTGATGTGTTCCTCACTGTAAATTCTTATTTTATTTTTTTTCCATTCGGTCCACTTTTCTCTGATAAATAACAACAAATATAGATTAGGATTTACTTCTGAAGTACCCTAAATCTCACCGAAAATTCTTATCCTTTATGTTTTCTGCTGATTGTTTATTTAAAGATGATTCAATAGAGTATAACCAGTAAAATGCTGGTGAGCCCATATTTCCTGAGTATAACTTGAGATATTGTCTTTGAATGTGCTTCATAAGTATGCTAATTAAATATTGAGCTAAGGAATTCTATGGTTAGCCATGTCCTCTAGTTTCTTCTGCAATATTTGCTTTTAAAAGTTTCCTAAGAGTATGCCAAAAGCAGGATAGGTTCAAATTCCTTACTCGATCTTAGGCTATTCTTTGTTTATCTTAAATTTTATCTTGAAAATTCTGCTAATTAAATATTGAGCTAGGGAATTCTATGGTTATCCCTGTCCTCTAGTTTCTTCTCCAACAGTTTCTTAGAAAAGTTCCCTTAAGAATATGCTGAAATCAAGCTAAGTTAAAATTCTTTACTTGATCTTAAGCTATTCGATGTTTTAATGTTTTTTCTTGGAAGTATATCAAAAGAAGACTAGTTTAAAAGTACTTACCTGATCTTAGATTACTTTGTGTCTTTCCTTAAGTGCATGCCAAAATCAGGATAGTTTCAAAGTACTTACTTGATCTTAGGTTGTTCTTTGTTTCCTCATCTGTTTGATTTCCCTCACTCCACTTTTTAATGTTCCATTCCATAAAATCAACTTAAAGAGATCCTTTGACATAGATGACTTGCCCCATGGACCACTCTTGAACCTTGTTGTTTCAGTTAAACCCTATTATGACTCCATAGCCCAATGGACTGATGTCGCTCCTTGCCTATCCTATTAGTTGAACCATTACTTCACCTACTTTCATCTTCACCCTTCATAAATATTTCCTTCATCTTCATTATACCCTTGCCCAACCAAAAGAAACAAAAACCCTTGTGCTTCATACCTAGCCTAATACCATAAACCGACCTTAAAGATATATCATTCTTTACATTTATAGAGTGATCCCTCTCTGGATCCAGGAGGGCTATATCCTAGGATCCAAAAGTGGTTTGATGTTGTCTTGTGTTTTGGTCTTTCCAATCTGGCAAAAACACAGGAACCCCAGCAAAAGGCATCAAGTTTTTCTTACCATCAAAAATCTAACATTCATGGCAAGAAACGATCTTCTTAAAGACATCATTGAACATAGTGGGCCAATAGTAACCTGCTCTGAGTATTTTGTTTTTTGTATCCTTCCAGTAGTGTTGTCCTCCACAATCTCCCTTGTGATATTCTTTAATGACCCTGTCAACTTCCTCTTCCAGCAAACAATTTAAAAGGATTCCACTAGTATCTCTCCAATACAAATTATTATCTACAATGCAGTAACTTAATGATTTCAGCTTCACAAACCTTGCTTTTGATTTAGTCAATTCGGCAGCAGCTCTATGATGATGCAAGAAGAATAAAATATCTATGTACCATTTAGATAAAATTAACTTCTCTTCAATGGGTATCAACTCTTCATCTTCCTCTGAAGTCTCTGAAATTTCTGAAATAAGATTCATGTAAAGACATTCAAAATTGGATTGTTACATTGAATTTGCTAACCCCTGTCCTTTCACCAAATTTGTAGGTTTGATCTCTATGTCATATTCTAGCTAAGTAGCTATCCACTTCCCCCTCTTACCCCCAAGATCAGCTTGTGTCAAAATGTCTTTAACCACAGTGTTACATACAAATGCAATGACATGAGAGTGAAAAATATAAATTATGAAGTCTTTAATAGCTTTGATCAAAGCATATGCCTATTTTTCCAAAAATTTATACTTCAACTCTGAGTTGGCAAGAGGTCTGCTAAAGAAACAAATTGGTTGTTTTGTACCTTGCTGTCCTTTTTGAAGTAAAACTCCAGCTATGGTAATTTCAGATGCAAATGTGAAAATCAGAAATTCATTTGAAAAATTTGGACTAATAATAATTGGAGCTTGAGTGAGGGCTTTCTTTATCAGTTCAAATGATTTCTTCGCTTCAACATTCCACTTAATATCATCTCCTTTCTTCAACATCTTGGTAATGTCTTTGAAAGTTTCAGCAAAGTTTGGGATGAACCTTCTCACAAAGTTTACCTTCCTAAGAAAATATTTAATTTCTTTATTTTTCCTTGGCAGGTCTATCTTCTTAATAGCATTAAATCTATTTGGATCCATATTTGTCCCATCCTTTGATAAAATATGCCTAAGAAATTTTCCAGAAGTTAGAGAAAATTTACTTTTAGTGGGGTTAAGAGAGATACCAAATCTCCTACTTTTTTGCAGAATTTGTTCCAAATGCTTCAGACAATCTTCCTCCCTTCTTGAAAAGACAATTATCCCCATCCAAGTGGACTACAACTAATTTGTCTTTCTCCATTCTCTAGTTTTTATATGCATCGAGATTGAAAAAGGTGGGATAGTGAGATACCCCAGCATCAAGAGTGTGTAGAAACTGAAAAAGGCAGTGAAGAGGTGAATATGCACATAAATGAAATTGTGGGTTTGACAGGTGTTCATACACAAAAAGCAGGGGTACATGATGATAAAGCAATTATATATGTAGCAAATACATGGTTGCGGTGAGCAGGAGAAGATGCAGAACAATTACATGACAACAACAGAAAAGACAAAACCAACAAGCCAAGGGCTGAGTGAAATTTATATATGTAACTGAAAATGTGAATGTAAATGGTTTAATTGATTTTATATTGTTTGTGATGCAAAGGCAAGTCTCCGGAGGAAAACAAAAATCCCACTGTAATATTGAAATTTGTACATATTGTTATATTTTTTTAAATGAGTTGGACAAACGAATCAGAAGGTAGAAGACAAAGAGTCATGGCTATTCACTCCAAATTCCCTATGGAATATAAATAGTCATGTGATGAACTCTATATATGATATCACATTGATATGCATAGAGAGGTTAGAGAATGCTGAAATGAAGCAGTGAGGCAGAGAAGAAGGAGGAGTGGTTAGAGAATGCAGAAATGAAGCAGTGAGGTAGAGAAGGAAGAGATGATAGAGAATCTGAGAATATGCAGAGATGATACAGAGCAGATAGGAGGACTGATGGATAGCAGAAAAGAAGGAACACAACAGAGCTGATATCCTAGGTAAATCAGCAAGTGTTTTCTTTTGAAAGAGTAAGGAAGTTGGAGCTTCCCTATCAAGTTGTAGCTGACTGAGGTAGGAGCCTCATGTAGGTTGGTGCCAGCAGAAAATAGATGGGAGTTGGTGCTTCCACATCAAGTTGTAGCACGATAAAATGTCAGTTGTAGCTGACTGAGGTTGGAGCCTCCTGTAGGTTGCCTGTAGAAAATTGATGGGAGTTGGAGCTTCCTTGCAAGTTAAAGCTTGCAGAATTGAGGTAGGAGCCTCCTGTAGGTTGGTGCCTACAGAAAATCAGTGGCGAGAGGGAGTTGGAGCTTTCCTTTGCATCACAACAATAATAAGATGTGGTTTTCTCCCTTTATGGGTTTCCACTTATATCTGGTTTCCCTGTGCATGATTTTTATGTGTTGATATGGTTTATTTAATCTGCTTAATACTTGCTACTCCCATATTAAGTCTATTGTTACATTATATTAATACTTGATGCTCACATTCTAAGATTACTCACATATTAAGTTGAACAAGAAATGAAGGTGTAAATAAGTTTTAATGAAAAAGTTTTAAAAGTCCATGAATGTGTTAAACTGATTCACCGCCCCCCCCTCTCAGTTTAAATAAGGGTTCAACAATTCGTATCAGAGCGAGTTCCTTTGGTGTAAGCCTAATAGCTTGAAGGAGATGTGGTTGAGTCATGGACTATCAAAATGTACCTGTGTTAAATACAACAAACTTTCCTGAATGGAGAGATAAGGTTAAAATAGGATTACTGGCTTATGAACCTGAGGTATGGAAACTTGTATGTGATGATTACGGCACAGACTCTCCCTCGATGCAAGAACAACATAGGAATTCCAAGGAAAAATGTGTGATATTCAACAGTATTCATAACAAATATCTTGAGTTAATAATTGATTTAACCTCTGCAAAAGAAATCTGGGATAGATTGCATTTCATGCATGGAGTAGACACTAAGGACTGCATTGTCAAGAAGGAGAAGAGAATTAAGAAGAAGAAAAATTCATTTCAATAGGAAAATGTTCAATCAAATGAGGTACTTGCTAGTGTGAATGGAAGTAAGAACCATGAAGAAATTGCAGCTGAGGAAAAAGCCAAACTTGACACAACCTTGACTGAAATAAAAAGACTGAAGAATGAAAACAAAGACATGAAGACATTGGTGCAAATATGTGATGAGAAAGAATATGAAGATAAGAAAGAAATTATTGGCCTGAAGACACAACTTGAAGAAGCTAAGAAATTAGAAGACACTCTGCTGCAACAAATGAGAGAGAAAAGTCTGGAATGTGAAAAATTGGAAGAAGAAGTAGGGAGCCTGAGAAAGAAATTAGAAAAGGCCCAAAGAGAATTATTAATGAATACTCCTAAAATGAAGAGCTTTGGACAGTTGGATCAGATTCTAAAGGCTCAAAGGTCACCTCTCATAAAGGCTGGGATAGGATATGAAGGAGAAACCAGTAAGTCCAAGGTTGAAGATAAAAAGAATGTAATTTTTGTAAAAGCTGTAAAGGACAGTGAAGCATCTCAGCAAATTCCTACAAAAGTAGAAGCCAACAAGAATAGGATTTGTGAAGAAACAAATAGAATCAAGCAGCAACATGAAAGGACAGAGAATGAGAGGATGAAATAGTCGGCTGAAAAAAGTTCATACACTCATAAGGATGAATTGAAGAAATTTGGAAGATGTCAAAGAAGGTTCTTTCCTCCTATGAAAAATATCACATGTTTTTCTTGTCATAAACCAGGACATATTGTAGCAAAATGTAAGACAAGGCCTATCAACTTCAACCAGCAAAAGATGCAGCAAATGAGAAGACTACCTCAAGCAAGAAAATGGAAAAGACAATCTTTCACCAGGTACACAAATAATTTCCATGGCTACTGTTATGCATGCAATAATTTTGGACATAAATCTGTTGATTGTAAATTGTGTTAAAAGAGGGGAATAAAATATTATACATCAGCTCAAACATACCTTGGAAAAGTAAGATGTTATGTATGCCTCAAACTTGGTCACAAAGAAAAGGACTGTAAACTGCCATATACATTAAAGAACTCCAGACAGATGGTGGAATCAAAACAAATCAATCAAAACTATGAATAAAAAAGAAATGCAGACATTATGAAGAACCCCAATAAAGTGTGGAAGGAAAAGAGAAAGGGGGGGCCTGTTACCTCTATAACATAATGAATATATCATAGTCTCAGGGGGAGCTGCTCTAGAAAACAAAGCAAATATCCAACCAATGAAAAATATGAAGCAACATCCTAGGGGGAGAGCAGTTCATAAATAGTCCCCATGAAAGTAGTCTAAGAAGAGGTCCTTGGAATGAGAACATCTATGAGATCAGTAAGGGAAATAAAATTCCTCTAACAAATAACTATAGAGAAAGAAGATTATCTGAAGTATATAATAGCAGACAGATTGATGGAAGAAGAGAAGACAGTAAGACGCTTTGGTCGTAGAAAGAACATCAACACATTAAGTGATGATCACATTATCACATTAAGGAGGATGAGTAAGAGAAGAGCCTATTATATTTTTGTTAGTACATCATTCATCTATTAAAAGTCCCCTTGGAGGAATGGAGTTAAATACGTAACAAATCTTTGAATAATCAGCCCATGAAGATTTATAGTATAGAAATTGAGGATGTCTTTCTGAAGATTATTATGTCATAATAGTTGAATTAGTATATAAAGAAATATAAAGCAGAAATGATTCTAGAGCTGTCATAGAAAAGAAAATGTAGTGACATTCTTTGAAATCAGAATGACAGACTAAACAAAAGGTTAAATAATGACAATATCAAATTTAGTATTTTGATGATTATTGTTGAGAACAGTGGAAAGCTCATTTGTAGAAATTATGAAGGTTGACTTAACTATGGGTTCTTGTGTGAGCTGAAGTAAAAGAAGTATAAATGGGTATTTAGTACAAGTAGCATGCCTATCAGTAGAATATCAAGTGTTGTAATTGGAATAGTGGTACGGTACAGGTCCTCAGGATCAAAGGATTATGGCAAGAATACATCAAGCATAAAAGGTTCATTGAAAAGGCAAAAGGATCAGTATCTTGTGTATAATTGAAGTAGTATATTGAGCATAGAAGAAGTATCATTTTCTATATATAATTGCATGCCTTCCTGAGGAAAATACACACACACACACACACACACACACACACACACACACACACACACACACACACACACACACACATATATATATCAGTCCTCTCTCTTGAAATCATTCATAACACTATGTGAAGTCTGTTGGCTGAAATATCAAGTAAACAACTTGAATATGTTTTTGTGAAAAATCATCATGAAAAAATAGTTAAAATATCTAAAGCATGAAGGAATGGCTGTGATTACCATTTGAAGCTCAAAATTATTTTATTAAACCATCAAAATCCTATTACAACATAAAGGATTTGTTGGTAATTCACCTTTGAAAAGAGATTGATCATTGACATACACACCTCCTTATGTCATAAAATAAACTGCATGGTTGATAAGTGAGACTGACCAATACATTGAAGGGTTTGTTTTGAAAGAACATTGTACAAGCAGTAAAGTTATTTGGTCTCTTAGATTGAAAGATATCATCTAATCTCACAATAAACTGTAAGCTCTGGTTTGATTCATTTTTCACTTCAGCAACAAGGACCTTTCAATATTTAAGGGTAATATCATTATCAACATCCTAGCTCATATCTTCACCAACAGGCAGGAAAGGTGTACAATAGCAATAAAAGATATATTGGCTTCATCACAATTGAACAGATGCTGTACTGCAGATGAGTATTACAGAAGAAGACATATTCCATCTACAATCTTCCTCAACATAAATGTATTGGCACACTACATCAGATAGAGACTGAAGTATATTTGAAGCATTCTCAGTATTTTAGGTTTAATCCAATGATGCATCTCTAATTAGATAAAGCTGGTACAATGTGTTCTATGAAGTGTCATTATCTTCACTTCTAGCTTTATACAAGTGAAAGGAGTCAGTGCTTTGGGATTGTATTAACTTACAGTGTATATTCAAGTTCAATAATCCTCAAAAGTGTTCTCTCAACAACTATTGTCCCCCATTTTGGAGCATTAGGGTAAAAAGTAAGAAGAAGAAGGCCTAAACACATCTCAGAGAGAGGAAATGTAGAGATAGAATCTACACTGCGAGATGTGCAACCCTTTTCCATTCATGTCAAAGGGGGAGGAAAATTAGATAGGCAGAGGAAGCATTGGATTATTGGTGGATGTGTTGCCATCAATGCCAAAGGGGGAGACTGTTGGAAATGTTGTGATTGATGGCAAAGAGAGAAGAAAAGCAACAGAGAGGTAGCAGAGGCAGCAATGAATTGAAATAGAGAGCTATTCAAGGTGCAGAGTAGTGAAGAAGAAGTTTTGCATTACATGAGTATGATGAGACTCTGTAAGTGGGGGTCTAAATGGGTCTATGATGTTGTGGTGTGAAATTATGTGGTGTGGTGTGAGTCGATCAGGTTTTAAAACCAGTGTTGAATAAATAAACTCTGTGGCAAGGGTTTTTTGGTGTTTTGTAGATAATTGAAGAAAATCCATATCATGTTCAGAGGCAGAGTTAGAGAAGGGCTATTGATTTTGACTTGAAGATCTGGACAGAATCAAGAGACTCTGTAAGTAATTTCGCTGTATATATATATATATATATGAAAGTATTGGTTTGAATCATGCACACTAGTGGATTGATTTAAGTATGGTTAAAATCTGGTCCCAAGGGCTTGATGTATGAACTGTGTACATGAGAGATGCTTAGTTTCTGTGAAATGTATATTGGTTGATTTACTCTGTGTGAAGGACATGTTGAGTCACATATGTGTTGACTATTAAGTTCTGTATGTGTAAGCCCTGTGTAATGGTTGAATTGGTGTCTTTGTGTGGATTTTTGGCATTTCGATGTGTCGAACCTGATTAAATCTGGTGAAGCTCGTTCCTATTTGAAGAAGAAGGATTCGAGAGCTATTAACCTAAGAGAATCCTGGTTCGGGAGTCATAAGATGAAAACAGGCAAAAGACTGTGCAAAGATCTGACCCTGACTGTATTTAACACTGAACCACATTGAAATAAGGAATTTGGAGCTATTAATAAGGTGCACAATAGATTATAGCAGGGCTGATGACTGAAGATCTGGCCAAGTAGAGAGATTTTGCAGTGAAGACTGAGTCGAGAGGATTTTTCCCTCTGGCTTAATAAAAGTGTGGAATTCTTGATTTCGGTGTGATTTTGGAAACTTTCTGATGGACTCACTCTTTTGAGCTCATAAACTATGTGTGTTAGAATTAATTCCCTCAGTCTCTGTAATAAGGCGCTTAATTTCTGAATGTTTTGAATCTTCGACTTCTGTGTATAATGGGTAGAAGAATCAGTCTGTGTAAAATCTCCTGTTTCCCTTGGAATGAATTTGAATTCATGTTCACGGAAAATGAAGGGAATGTGATTGCCCTGTATAGAAGGTTGTAAAAGGCCGAATAGCGCCTCTGCCTCAGTGTGTAAATTGAACGAGTGAATCCTTCGTGAAAGGGTCAATTCTGTCTATGGAGTGTAGCGGGATGTGCCCTGTTTATTCAAGAATTAGTAATACTCTATCTGCGGTGTAAATGTATTGTTTTGTTAATGGTTGGTGATGGTAGTGAAGTTATTCATAACATCAAATGGAGAAAACAATCTGGAGGAATAAGTCAAAATTTGCGTGGAGATTTGGACGGACACTGTTCGATTACCAGAGGTATTAGTTGGGTGTTTCATGAACAAAACCACCTATTTCACACCGCCTTTGTCCAAAGGTGAAACCACAAGAAAAAAACCCAATCCAATACATTTACGCCACGTCACCAAGAAAATAACACCCTTATCGCGCAATTTCTAGGCGTTAATCTTCGGTTCTAGAAAAAATGTGATATTGACGAAATCCGTTCAATCTGGAGGGCATCGGATCCAAAGGTTGTTGCAACCAAAGATGCGCGGGTGTTAACTGAGGTATGGGCCATGTTTTACATTGGAATTTGTTTAATTAACAAATGAAAGTTGAATGTTTTTGGTGGGCCCAAATCAACCGTTGTGTTGTTAATTGAAACATAACCCAAAGGTTAAGTCGTATGTTGTGGGACCAAAGGCAAATATGTGTGGAATTTTGTTGGATGTGTGTTCATACATTTTGAAATGCCAAAGGTTTAAAACGAAGGTCAAGGATTAAAATATGTGTTATCTGAATTGATACATTGTGGACCGTTATGCAATGGTTTTGATAATAGAGTTCACGTGCGGGAGTATATATATGTTAATATATATATAATGTTGATGCATCGGAGTTTAAGCCAAAGTCAAGGATTAATTCAGGCATTGATATATTTGATAATGAAGTCATGGATATACCTAACTGACGAGGGTGAGCACCATTAACAAATGATAAATACAGATCATAAAGGTAGTGGATCAAAGTTTAGCGTTGGGGTTTAGACTTTGATTAAAGTCAAGAAAATATTAAGAGGAGGGGTCCCGCACATCCAGGATTGGAATTGAACTTATTATTAAATCAGGGATTTAATAATAAGATCTAATATTTGTGATAGTTCGACTCTAGGAGCACATCATGAGTTTGCCAATGGTGGAGGAAAGTTGAGTAAAAGCATGTTATATGCATATGAGTGTGTATGTTGGGTTAATGAGCTTGGAATTGACATGAATCACTATGCTGGGCATATAAAGTATTGGACTTATGATAAAGTTCAAATATGGGTTTTACCATAATGTTTGAATGGGAAGCGTAATATATATTTATATATTATGGTTGAGTTAATATTGATGAGGCGGATTGATTAACCATTGGGGTTATGGTTTATAAGGTTCGAATATTAAATTATAATGCCGAGAATGAACATTAATTTTCTTGAAATAATAGAAGGAGAGAACCTTGCATAGAGGGCTTATATTGGGTTTATAACCATGGTGATAGAAAAGCCTCCGCATGGTGTTGATTTTGTTCAGATTTAAAATTACTAGGGATAGACTTTAGATGCTGGTTTTCATATGCATGGAGATTGAAAATTGTGGGATAGTGGGATACCCCGGCATCAAGAGTGTGCAGAAACTGAAGAAGGCAGTGAACAGGTGAATATGCACAGAAATTAAATTGTGGGTTTGATAGGTGTTCATACACAGAAAGCAGGGGTACATGATGATAAAGCAATTATATATGCAGTAGATACATGATTACAGTGAGTAGGAGAAGATGTAGAACAGTTACATGACAGCAGCAGAAAAGACAAAACCAGCAAGCCAAGGGCTGAGTGAAATTTATATATGTAACTAAAAATGTGAATGTAAATGGTTTAATTGATTTTATATTGTTTGTGATGCAATGGAAAGTCTCCAGAGGAAAACAAAAATGCCACTGTAATATTGAAATTTTTACATATTGTTATATTTTTTCTAAATGAGTTGGACAAACGAATGAAAAGGCAGAAGACAAAGAGGCATGGTTGTTCACTCCAAATTCCCTGTGGAATAAAAATAGTCATGTGATGAACTCTATATATGATATCACATTGATATGCATAGAGAGGTTAGATAATGCTGAAATGATGTAGTGAGGCAGAGAAGAAGGAGGAGTTGTCAGAGAATGCAGAAATGAAGCAGTGAGGCAGAGAAGAAGGAGGAGATGATAGAGAATATGAGAAGATGCAGAGATGATACAGAGCAGATATGAGGACTGATGGACAATAGAAAATAAGGAACAGAACAGAGCTGATATCCAAGGTAAATCAGCAAGTGTTTTCTTTTGAAAGAGTAAGGAAGTTGGAACTTCCCTATCAAGTTGTAGCTTGATATATGTTAGTTGTAGCTGACTGAGGTAGGAGCCTCCTGTAGGTTGGTTCCTGTAGAAAATAGATGGGAGTTGGTGCTTCCACATCAAGTTGTAGCTTGATAAAAAGTCAGTTGTAGCTGACTGAGGTTGGAGCCTCTTGTAGGTTGGTGCCTACAGAAAATTGATGGGTGTTGGAGCTTCATTGCAAGTTGTAGCTTGCAGAATTGAGGTAGGAGCCTCCTGTAGGTTGGTGCTTATAGAAAATCAGTGGTGAGAGGGAGATGGAGCTTTCCTTTGCATCACAACAATAATAAGATGTGGTTTTATCCCTTTATGGGTTTCCACTTATATTTGGTGTCCCTGTGCATGATGTTTATGTGTTGATATGGTTTATTTAATCTGCTTAATACTTGCTGCTCTCATATTAAGTCTGTTGTTACATTATATTAATACTTTCTGCTCACATTCTAAGATTACTGACATATTAAGTTCAACAAGAAATGAAGGTGTAAATAAGTTTTAATGAAAAAGTTTTAAAAGTCCATGAATGTGTTAAACTGATTAACCCCCCCCCGGCCCCCCCTCTCAGTTTAACTAAGGGTTCAACATTATTGGAAAGTTATAAGGTTAGAAATATATTAGTTTGCTTATTAAAATAAAATAAAAGGGTCAGAAAGCTTAAATGCACCCAATAAAGGAAAAACAAATGCTAGGATAAATAATGGGTAGGTAGCATACTTGCACAAGATATGGAAAGCATGATTTCTTAATCTCTTGTCACTAATGAAATTTCTAACATTTCCCCTTTTCCCAATCCTTTTCCCATGAAAAAATACATCCCCCTTATTCTAAATCCTTTTCCTTTCCTAGAAACCCCTTTCCCTAGTTAAAAATCCATTTCCCTTAGAAAAATTAAACTTCCCCTTTACTAACTCCGCTTTTCCATAAAAAACATGTAAAACCCACTTTTACATTTAAAAAAAAAATAACCCTCCTAATGTATTTCTAATACCCCACTATCATATTTCCCGAACCCCTTTACATTATTTTTTACTTATATTTTTATATCATATTAACACCCCGCTATCCTATTTCTAGACTTCCCTTAGTTTAATTTATCCTATAGTTTTATAAACCCCCCACCCCCCAACCCCCCCCCCCGCTATCCTTTTAACCCATTTTAATACCTATCCCCGTAATATATCTTATCCCTTCGCATATATATTTCTCAACCCCCTATTTATATTATGCCACCCAGTTACATTAAACTTCTTCAGGCATATAAGTCCCGGTCCCACCTCTTGAATCCCATAGATTTATCAACCGACCGATCTCTGCCATTGGATCAAATGACTTCCAAGTGGTTTCACATCCCCACTCCCCTGCCACATGGCGATCCCATGTTATAATATCGCACTCCCTCGTACAAAACTTCCAAACCACCCTACCTCTTTGCGATAAATCACTGGTCTACCTCCTGTACTGTGCGATAAAACCACTAAACTGCTTCTGATGATGTGCGGTAAACCACTGTGAGGAATCCCTATGCCAATATGATAAAATTGTGCACCCTACGCTATGTGATAGGTTACCATTGTTTCAAAACCTCGTTTTACTGTTATTCTACCATCTATGTATTGAATTGTGAAATAAAAAGGCCATTTCCAACCACAATTGAACTTTCGCAATCTAGAATTATTTCCACAGACCTCCCAGTTCAATGAGTAAATTACTCCCTTCCCTGCAAACCTATTTTTATTAACTATTCTTTTATTTTGCAGGTTATTAGCAGAAACAGAAGCTTGGCTAAACAATTTTGATACTAGTCCCAAAACTTTTTTACTCCATACTCACAGGGTAAGAGTTTGAAGGCTTCATTCAGCAGAATATTATGTGAAGCAATACGGTAGAGAAACCATTTACACAGAGATAGTGATGGTTAAACAAATATGAAAACATTTACCTCAGCAACAACGAAGGAAATATTTTACATGAAGTTAAAAATGTCTTTTAGTAAAATCCATTTTGACTAAAAACACATAAACACAAGAAATTCAATGTGATTTACTATAGATGTAAGACAAATGAAGAAGAAAGCGTGAAAGAAAAGCTAGCATGAGAGAAAATGATAGATAACAAAAATAAAAAAATCAATGCCAGTTTTCAGTTAGTTAGAAAGGTGTCACTACCTTTTTGCATCCAAATATTTTATTTCCTAAAATAAATCCTAATTAGTTAATAGGATATTTTGTATTAAGTTTTGTATAAATACTTCAACCATTTGAGGTATTGAGTGTGGATTTTTGAACATTTCTATAGTTGAATTGATTTACTTCCAGAGGGTTTATTGTACCTTTTCCAAGTTGACAGAGAGGATGTTGTGAAACCAGCTCCAACAATAGAAGAAAAGAGAGATCAACGCCTTAGAAATCAGCCACTTTGAGGGGGAAACCTCAAATACATTACATAAATGAACAATTCTTGGATGCTACAAATGAACGAAACTTGCTTCTATATATAGGAGTCCATGGGGCCACAATATAATCCTAGCCGAGCTAACAATAATAATGTAAGGGCATAATAATAACAATATTGGGGCTACAGGGGTACAACAATAACAATAAGGGGGCTACACTAATAACAATAAGGGACTAAACCAGTGACATAGGGAGCTAACATGCCCCTCTCCTTCAAAATATTATTGTCCTCAACACTTGAGTAGCTCTGGGTGCTTCTGTATAAAATTCTCATCCTCCCATGCAGAATATTCAAAAGCATTGGTTCTTCCTTCTTGCATTAAAACAACACCAATTCCATTTCCTGAGTCATCACATTCAACAATAAATGTTTTTTTGAAATATATCATAGCTAACACCAGTGCTAGGCACATTTCCTCTTTAAGATGTTCAAAGGCCTTAGTTGCTTCAGGAGTCCATGAAAATGAATCTTTCTTCAATAATGTTTTTAGAGGTGCTGCTATTCTCCCATAATTATTAACAAACTTGTGAGAATACCCTGTTAACCCGAGAAATCCTCACAACTTCTTTATCATTGTGGGGACTTTCCATTCCTTAATGGATTTAATTTTGTTAGGGTCTACCTTAACACCCTTGTGAGATGCAATATGACCCAGATATTCCATCTCTTATACTCCAAAGAAAAATTTCGATGCTTTTGGATATAATTGTTTCTCCTGCAATAGTTTGAGAACCCTATCAACATGTTGAACATGATCCTTCTAAGACCTGATGTAGATTAGTATATCATCAAAAAATACTAGCACAAATTTTCTAAGGAAGGGTTTGAAAATGGAATTCATCAACCCTTGAAATGTAGAAGGTTTGCATTGTAAGGCCAAAAGGCATGACCAAAAATTCATAATGACCGTCATGAGTTTGAAATGTTGTTTTTGGAATATATTCGGTCTTCATTCTAATTTGATGATATCCTGAACGAAGATCCAACTTGGTAAAATAATTTTCTCCATGTAATTCATCCAATAATTCATCAATCAAAGAAATGGGAAATTTATCTTTAATAGAGAGCTTATTGAGCTCCCTATAATCAGGACACATGCACCATGATCCATCATTCTTGTTCACGAATACTACTAAAGCAGAGAAATAACTTTTACTAGGTTGAATTATACCAACCTCTAACATTTCTGCAATCATACGTTCAATTTCGCTCTTTTGGACATAAGGATATCTATATGGCCTGATGTTTGGAGGAACACTTCCTGGAATAAAATGAATAGTATGATCATTATCACGAATAGTTGGGAGTCCTTTGGGAGTTTCAAACACCTTGGAATTATTTTCCAAGACGTTTTGGAGATCTGCAAAAATAGATGATTTTGATGTTGGAATTTCTAGTGAGCATAATTGTGAAATTACGCCTTGTTGTTCTTTCTTCATAAGCTTTGTCATGAAATTAGAGCTTATTATGTTTCCCGGCTTCCCTGCGATACCCCATAATTTTACTTCCTCTCCTTCATAAAAAAAATTCAAGAAAAGTTCTTGAAAATTAAAAGCTATCGTCCCCAAAGATTGCAACCATCGTACTCCTAGTACAACATCAACGCCTCCCATTGGAATGGAAAGCATTGGACTATTCTATACATATTCCCCCATGGTTAGCTTGATATTATGGCATTTTCCAGAGCAATTTATAGTTCCTCCATTTTCAACCATCACTTGACATTCTAGTGCTGGGTATATGAAACAATTTAATTCCTTGGCTACCTTACAATGAATAAAATTATGGGTACTACCCGAATAAATCAACACTATTACCTTTTCTTCTTGATATTTCCTTCTATCTTGAGAGTTTGAGGAGTGGTAATTCCTGCCAATGCATTACACGATATGGTTGGACTCATTTCTTCCTCTTCTAGGGTTGGTTCTTGGTACACATCCTCTTCTTTTGAAGATTCTTGTTCATTTTCTTCTTTCTCTTCACAATCTATGTAAAATAATTTCTTCTCAGCACACTTATAACCTTTAGTTTATTTGATATCACAACTGTAGAAAAGCCCTTTTGATCTTTTTTCTTCCAATTGTTGTGGTGTCAACCTTATAGGTTGTGGAAGTATAGGAGTAGAAACACTTCCATCTTTATAGATGTGAGTGGTAGGATTCCTTGTCACCATAATTTTACATTCAATTTTTCTTGCCAACCTAAATGCTTCTCCAATGAATCAGGTTCCCAAAAATGAACTTCATTTTTGACATTATCCTTTAAAGACCCTATGAAGACCTCAATCCTGTGTTCCTCTGGAATATCAGTTACCCTTATATTCAATTTTTGGAAGTCCTCAATGCACTCCACCACTGAACCCTTTTGTTTGAGATTTATCAATTGACTAAAGAAGGTGTTGCTCTTTGTATCCTCATAATGTGCTATCATTTCCTCCGTAAATATTGACTAGGTGACAATGTTTTTACGAGTGAAAATCCATCGATACCATACAAATGTATTATGTTCTAAATGTAAAGTTGAAATGTGTACCTTTTGTGTGTTTTTCACATTATTGAGATCAAAATATTGCTCCATATGTAGTATCCATGTTACAGGATCCTTTCCATGAAACTTACTCATATCCATATTTGGAATATGGTGGTTCTTCCATCCAACATTAGAGTTTATGAAATCATGATTAAAATCTATTTTGTTCTCATCATGAGTTTCTTCCACTTTATTTTCACCATTAGGAATTATTGTGTATCAACTTTGTCAAACCTTGCATGTCTTCTTTTAGATCATTCTTCATGTTTTCCATGTTGTCTTTCATTTTTTATTTCACATCCTCCGTCTTAGCTTCCATGCCATCCATCTTAGCTTCTTCAAACCATTGATATTATTCTTTAAACCATCCATATTATTCTTCAGACCATCCATATTTGCATCCATGCCTTTCTTCAAAACTTCCATTTCATTTTTTGTTGCTCTTTGCGAGAGAGAAATTTGGTGCACTTTCTCTTGTAATTTTGATAGATAATGTTGCAATTCTTCATCTTCATGAGTCATAGTAGAGTATTCTAAGGGCTTAATGGGTGTTGAATTCCTTTTAGGAGGCATTTTAGAACCCAATACTGAAATATATGCTCAATAGGCCCTTGGAATCACTTCAAACTGAATTTTTACACAAGACTTATGCAATTCAGAAAAAAAAAATACACACATTTTTCTTGCTTTTGAGGAGCTTGATATTGAAACTGAATTATCTCTGTGATTTTGGATCTTCAATATCTAAAAATTTTCCCTGCGGTAGCCCTCTAAATCTTGTTTGGAATGCCACAAGTTTGACCTTATTTTTATTCTTCAAGGCAAAGCTATGTCCAATCTCCCACAATGAACTAATTATGGATTGGTTCAGTAGATCAAACTTGTACGACTTTCCATGTGTCACTGTTTCCTCCTTCGGCTCTGAAATTTATAAATAGGAAAGTAAAGTCTTTTTACTTGTGGCCTCTCTTTACAGAATTCCAATTCGATGGTCAGAGAGAGAATTATGAATATTTTCAAATGATCACCTCTTTGAGATGAAATTCGGGAGCCTGAACAAGCCCTAACTTCCACAAATCCTACCTCCCAAAATGATGCGAATCAATCTCTAAAATGTTTCCACGACGTTCCTCGGGATTTCAGCTTGGCTCTATGAAAATTTTAGCTTCTAAACCCTCGTAGAAAAACCTTTATAGCGAAAATTATGTGATGACCTGTTTAGGTTAAATTCAGGAGCCTGCAAAAATCCCCAAATTCCAAAGATCATATCTCCACAAATATTGTGAACCAAGCTATGAAATTTTCTGATGATGTTCCTCAAGATGTTGGTTTTGTGGTCTAAACATTTCAGCTTTTGAACATTCATAGAAAACAAGTTATAGAGAAAATTCCACGATGACTGTTTTGAAGCAGCGAAACCCTAGAATCAAAAGCTCTGATACCAAAGGTTGTTAAACCAACTCCAAAAATAGAAAAAAAGAGAGATAAACACCTTAGAAATCAGCCACTTCAAGGGGGAAACCTCCAATACATTACATAAATGAACAATTATTGGATGCTACAAATGACCAAAACCTCCTTCTATATATAGGAGTTCATGGGGACACAATATAATCTTGGCTGACCTAACAACAATAATGTAAGGGCACAATAATAAAAAAATTGGGGTTACAGGGGTACAACAATAACAATAAGGGGGCTACACTAATAACAATAAGGGACTAAACTAGTAATATAGAGACCTAACACAGGACACTAATTAGGCATTTCTTTATAGCATTCATGTGTTGGGCCACTTTAGTGAAGTATATTTCAATTTTTCATGTTATTTTATTAAGTATTCCATAAAATTGCATGTTTTCCAAATTAAATGTTATAACAGGAATATTATTGTAGAAATTATTTAAGTACACTTTGTTCTCAACTATTATTAATTTTAATGTTTTCTTCTAATATTCAGATCTAAGAATCTTTAATTTCTCTCCTATCCCGATTGTCCTCCTTCACTTTCCTTCATTATCTAGTTTAAGGAATCCTTAATTTCTCCTTGATCCTGATTTGATTTTGCTCAACTTCCTTTCCTTGTAACACTACTTTTGTCATTTGTTTCTATTCTATTTTCATGATACATTGAATCCATAGCCCAATGGAAAATCGACAAGCACCTATCCATCTAAATTAGTAATTCCACCACCAAATCAAATACAACTCAATCAGTCTTACATAACTATCCTAAAATCAATTAAAACAACAAAGTTAAATCATTAAGAGAGAGCCCTCCCTGAGCATTAGGAAGGCTAGATCCTAATCTCAAAGGTAGGTTTGTGGTTACCTCGGTGGTTTCTTTATTTAGCCTTGAGAAATTATTGAGCGATAACATATTGGCGGCCATATTGGGGAAAAAAAAATTCTTTAGAAAAATTATACAAGTATCAGATCTGATATATGTTGGTGGGCAGTATTCAGACACACAAAGGTTAAAATAATCCACCTGTAGACTCCAAATCAATTTCAAAATCAAATCGAAGACTCCACTAGAGGAATGAACTTGAAAGAACAACATGGGAAAATTAGGTTTCTAACTTGGATCTTAATCCAAGACGTCATGTTCTTTCTCATCAAGAATATTTTTCAATGTATATTGTATTTTAGAAAATATCTTAGATTATTTTTTAATTACTTTCCTTTGAAGAATGTACATATAGATTCTCCTTATCCTTTTGAGCAGCTTTCTTCTGAAACTTATGATGATCATTTTCTGATTGATAAGTCTCAAGTAATCAAGACTAATATTATAATCCCTGTACATATTCCTATACCTTGTAAAGTTCTAGATAGATATAAGCCACTCATATTACCTCCTATACTCCATGATTTCCCTGATAACTATTACAAATATCTCCTTAAGTTTGATGGATAAAATGGTAATACCACTACCGAAAAACATATTCAAGGTTTTGAGAATTATCTGAACATACTTGAGATTGATAAAGATGATGTTAGAATCAGGCTTTTTTCTCTTTCTTTGGAAAGTAAAGTAAAGAGTTTGTTCAAAAACTTTCCTATTGCAAGTACATCAAATTTCCAACAGTTTGTCAAATTTTTCCTTGATAGATGGACAATGAAAGTCAATATTTTTGTGATCATAGAAGAATATAATTAGTTGAAAAGACAACCAAATGAGGCAATACAACAATTTTCTGCCAGATTTAATCAAGTTTATTATTCGGTGCCAACAAATATAATACCTCCTCTTGATTCTCCTCTCTTGTATTATCCAAAAGGCTTTGATCCAGAAATAGAATTTCAGCTAAGAGAAAGAAACTCTGTAACACTTGAACATATGTAGAACATTGTAGTAGATGTAGAAGTTAATCTGCTGATTAGAAGGGAAAATTTGAAATAAGAAGAAGAGAAGAACAACATTGTAGAGGTAAAACTCCACATTTTGATAAGTAAAATAGAGGAAAGGATACAAAAAATCACCAACACTGCTACCTATGAAACGAGAACTATTACATTAAAACGGGAACTCTAGCCCAAAAAGACTCAAAAACATGAAAAAATGCCCCAAAAACAAAAAGTGTGTCTTCCAGAAAGCATTTGGTTTTTTCTCAAGGTCAAATTTCAACATTTTATAAAATTATTCTAAAAACAAAACCGTTTCTTGAAAAAAGGATTGAAAAAACACCCTTAAAAGAAAACGAGTTGATGGTGGAATAACAAAAAAAAACATTGGGTCACACTTTTGACACATTGTAACAATGGAATTAAAGACAACATATTAGGACATTGAAAAATCGTAAAATTCTAATTTTTTTTATAGATGATGTTAAAGATAAACAAAATCATGTCTGAAGGGCTTATCATTTCGAACAATTTTCATCCATGTTGTTAAAAATAAAATATCTTGACTCTAAAAACCCTAAAATTGTAATTATTTTCAACCATAACATTAAAGATAAAATTGAGTAGCACATAAAAACCTTAATGACAAGTTGTAAATGTCAAGTTTTAAAATCTTAATTTTTCAATGTACTTTAACCATAAAATTATGGAGAAATATATGACTTAAACAATTTTAAAAAATGAACAAGTAAATGAAAACTTTATTATTCCAAGAGAAATTTTAATTTTAAAGGATAAAAATATATCTTTTTCAAATCTTAGCATAAGACAAATTTAAATATAATTGCAACCAAAACCTAAAAATCAAGCATAAAAAAAAAGTGTCCCCTTTCGATGAGGCATATAATTTTTAAAATTTTTAAAAGTATCTTATACCAAATGGTAACAATACATAATATCATAGTAATATGATTGCATAATCTAAAAATTCAACATTAATTTCTATTTTCTTTTTTACTTTTAATCAAAATATCAACATTGGTACATTGAATATAACTTAAATTATTTTTGTAATTCATTGTTGCGCTGTGGATATTCTAAAGAGATGAATTCTTCATAATTAAAACGTATAATCCAACAAACATAGAAATGCCTCATCACTTCATGAAAAATCAGATGGAAGTGAAATTTTGTATTTCAAGTTACCATGCAAACATCAATTACATAAAAGTGTCTTAGACAGTTATTCAAAATCAACCGTAGGTCCTGGCACACCCTCAGAACCTACATCTTCAGATGAATGACTCGATGCAGATGAAGATGATCCTTACTCTTCTCTTTCATCAACTAGTGCTCCATCTGAGTCAACATGCATGCCTACCATTTCAGAGTTCAAATGTCTTATAGATATACGTCTACATTCTGCATATTCCCATCTCAACAGTAATTGTTCTGGTAGCAATTTATTCAAAATATTTATGGTCTTCAACCGAAGAGTTCCTCTCTTTGTCAAATTTAATTCATACACAAGTATGTCAACATCCTCCAATTTTAAGACATCTGTGCGGCAACGATTTATATTTGTGCCCTTTATTTTTCTCTTTCTTCCAATATTTTTTCAACTACCATATATGACTTGTAAGCACCATTGAAATGGTGGGTACTTGTGGCATACCAATGTACATTAACATCTGTAATATCTTCATTTTCATTAATGACCTTTATAAACTTGGCAATCCAGAATGGATAGCCAAATGGATCTTCTTCTGCTAACACTAATATCACGCAAATCTCCTTAACATCCTACACAGAACCCCTGTAAAGGTCTTCGATGGCTTCACGTTGTGCACGTGATCTTCTAGAACCAATATAGATTTCTCTTTCCTCTACTTGTGGAGAATTAATAAGAGCTTGAGACTATTGTCGTTCAACAATATGTGTTTCCTGATGTTCATTTGGCATATTTTGTGGCAAAAAAAAGGTAGCCTTCAAAAGTGTATCCTCATTTATTGATCTTGAAATCATATCACTTTGATTAATGAAAAAATACTCCCACCAAACTGATTCAACAACATCAAAGTACTCATATGTATCTCTAATACATCTTTTAATTTCTTCCAGACATTCAGAATAATTTATGTCTCTCTTATGCATTCGTGCATTACGAAGTTCAGAAACTGACTGTAATAACAATATCTTTGATGAAAATATTGGAGGATTTGCAATGAACTTCAAAAATACTAAAACTGATGATGACCCCCATTCTGCAACATTTGAATACTTCTTGCCCCATATAAGTGCTATCCCATCAATTTTTTTGATACAAAATGGATGCTGGAAGCTAATGTCGTTAAGTTGTTCAATGCATTTCTCCTCACGATGTGATCCCAAAATAAACCTTCGTGTGTCAATAGATTCTTCCAACACATGAAAAACAAGATTTGGAATGTACGATTTCTTAATACATTCAGTTAATGATGGCAGGCTCCCAACACCTTTCCTCCTCAATGTTACTGAAAAACGACTGAATTTTTTATCAATATGATCATGAGTATTCCCAACAAGGAGGAAACCAACCTTTATCTTTTAAAAAAAACCCAATTCAACGAGCATGTTTAGATATCAAAAAAGAGCTTGATTTTTTTTTCACGACTTTTGTTGTCTAATTTAAAATACAGAACTTCAGGAAGAATACCATACCAATGATTAACCACATCATGGATTATAGTTATGGTCATATTTTCATCATTATGAATATTTGGAGTTGTGAAGAAAACTCTTGGAAACATCTCCTCATTAAATACCATACAACCAACCAAGTGAAACTGAATGAAATTTTCCTCCTGTAATTTTTTTGGCATGCAGAAAAAATGTGGAAGAAGTGTTTTCTTTTGGTCCATACCATCAATTATCAAACCCAAATATATATTTGGATGATCATAACACTTCTTTCGATGTTTATACAACTTTTTCCTTTCACTTGTTTTCTGATTGTGATGCTCTTGAAGTTCTTTGACAACGCAATCTGTACATAAAATAAAAGAATCATATGAATAAATATATTCTCATAGTTGATAACTATCCAATTTTAAAAAATAATGTTTTGAATGCATACCTCTTTCTACCCCTTGACATTTATCTCTTTTTGCTTTAAGAGAAGCACATAAGCTGCAAACCCCCATCCTTGTCTTCTTAGGAATACGAAAATTGTTGAATTTGTCTTTCCATAACCTTGTAAAATAAGAGTGTGTAATAAAATTACCAACTCCTTCAACAACTTCTACATAATCTTTGTATAAGATGAATATTTCTTGTCTCAAGAAATTATCTGGAATATGTATTGTGTTTTTATTTGGCATACACTCTCCATGCTTTGAAAAGAAGTCTTTCATCCATGTCTTAGCAGTATTTGCGAACGGCCCAACCTCTCGTTTATAATGTACTTCTGAAGAATATGTGGGATCATTTTTCAGTTTTTCTTGGATTCTTGACAAACGACAATTACTAATTGAATGCAACATTTTGAAAGCCTTTATGCAGAGCAATACATTCCCAATATGATAATCATAACCTCCTAGTGTGGATTGCATGCAACCCACTAAATATGAATTTTGCATGCTTTTATTCATTAACATATATCTTTTCGTTTTCTCCAAAACAAAGTTGAAATCCATATGTTTTAAGCAATCCATTCGACAACATTCACTTGAAATCAAATGAAAGACAGAACTTCTTTTTGTGAGATAATTTTTCCTCACCCTTGTATAATTGGAATGTTTTGGATTGATATGAAAAGGTCTAATCCTACTCCTAGTTACAATATTTTCTTACAACGGCTTCATCATTCCATCATCCTTTGTAGAAGCAGTTTAATCACTATTAGGAGCAATATTATCCCCACTATTATCATTCCCAACATAGTTAAGAAATTCATCAGCATCATTGCCTGGAAAATTTTCATTACCATCATCACTTGAATAAAACATTTCACAAGAATCATCTGCGCTTTTGTAACCCCGACTTAGATGAAATTATTCACAATCTTGATCCATGCTTTCAAATTCTTCCCTAGGAGGATTCAATTCTTCATCACCGTGAGTGTCTTTGAAATGATCACTTAGAGAAAATGAATTATTCAGATCTGTGCCTTTAAAATTATCATTTGCAAGAGACTCTTCATCCTCCCCTTCCTCAGTGGTACTCTCATAATCCTTGGGATTAGGCCTAAGTGGAAGCCTTGAATCTATATTCACTAGAAATTCTTCATTCACCCCTCCCCTTCCTCACTGGTGCTCTCATAATCCTTATGATTAGGAATAAGTGGATGCCTTGAATCTATATTTATTGAAAATTATTCATCCCCCCCTTCATCAGTGGTGCTCTTATAATCGTTACAATTAGGATGAAGTTAAAATTTTGACTCTGGAAATTCATCCCCCTCTTCATCAATGGTGCTGGAATAATCCTTAGGATTAGGACGAAGTGGATATTTTGATGTTTCAAATTCTTCATTCCCCTCTTCACCAGTGGTGCTGGCATAATCCTTAGGATTAGGATAAAGTGGATATTTTGACACTGCAAATTCTTCATTCCCCTCTTCATCAGTGGTGCTGGCATAATCCTTAGGATTAGGATGAAGTGCATATTTTGGCTCTGCAAATTCTTCATTCCCCTATTAATATGTGGTGCTCACATAATCCTTAGGATTAGGATGAAGTCGATATTTTGACTCAAATTTTTTCATCCCCCTATTCATCAGTGGTGCTCGCATAATCCTTAGGATTAGGACAGAGTGGATATTTTAATGCTGCAATTTTTTCATTTCCCTCTTTATCAGTGATAATGGCATAATCTTTAGGATTAGGATGAAGTGGATGATTTAACTCTGGAATTTTATCATTCCCCTCTTCATCAGTGGTGCTGGCATAATCCTTACGATTAGGATGAAAGAGATATTTTGACTTTGAAATTTTTTTATCCCCCTCTTCATTAGTGGTGTTGGCATAATCCTTAGGATTTGGACAGAGTGGATATTTTGACGCTACAAATTCTTCATTCCCCTCTTTATCAGTGGTGCTAGCATAATCCTTAGGATTAGGACGAAGTGGAAATTTTGACTTTGGAAATTCTTCAATCCCCTCTTCATCAGTGGTGCTGGCATAATTCTTAGGATTAGGATGAAGTGGATATTTTGACTCTGCAAATTCTTCATTCCCCTCTTCACTTGTGGTGCTCACATAATCCTTAGGATTAGGACGAAGTGGATATTCTTCATCTCCCCCTTCATGAGTGGTGCCCTCATAATACTTAGGATTAGGACGAAGTGAAAATTTTGACTCTAGAAATTCTTTATCATACCCTTCATCACTGTTGCTTTCATAATCCTTAGGATTAAGATTAAGTGGAATAACTAACTCTCGGTTTATAGAAATTTATTTTTGTTGGGCCTCATCAATTATGTTCTCATCATCCTTAGGATTACAACCAAGTTGATTTTTTGACTCTCTATTCAAGCTGAACAAACTCCTATTATATTCATCAATTTGAATAGAGTTGTTGTGTGATGAAGATGTTGATCTTGTAGAAAGAAAAACTTCGCTATTAGAAGAATCCATGGCTTTCAGCAAGAATATGTTGAATGATACAAATTCCTCTCCCAATTACAATATATAGCTTAAAGACTGAAAATTTCCCTCCAAATTCCCCCCCCAAAAAAATTCGCAAAAAACTTTCTGTCCAAAATTTTTGTTTCAAATATATCGTAAAAAATATTCGTCAAAAATATATTTAAAAACATTTTAATAAACTATTTGTGTTGAAATATTTTACAGATATTTCTATTCAAAATATCCACAAAATATTCCTATCATGCATGCCTTCCAAACTAAAATAATGTTGTTATTTTAATGATTTAACATTGACTACATGTAAATATTAACTATAATATTACTATAATAACTACATGTAAATATTTTGAATTTTAAATTTTAAACCTACATTATATTCGTCTATAATATATTTCAAAATTTCTTAATAAAATGTTGGTCTTGAAATATTTCACTAGATTTTCTATTCAAAAAATCCACAAAAGATTCCTTTCATGCATGCCTTCCAAACTAAACTAATTTTCTTGTTTGAATGATTTAAGATTGACTACATGTAAATATTAACTATAATAACTACATGCAAATATTAACTATTTTAACTATAATATTAACTATAATTAACTACATGTAAACATTTTAAATTTTAAATTTTAATCCCAGATTATATTTCAATGATTTAACATTGAGTACATGTAAATATTAACTATGACAACTACATGCAAATATTAACTATTTTAACTATAATATTAACTATAATTAACTACATGTAAATATTTTCAATTTTCAATTTTAATCCCACATTCGTTAAATAGTAAACCAATCACACAATATTTGTTATATAATAAGAATCATTGTTTCTATTCATCACATCACATCAAGTCTTTTGGTTTTTCTTGGAGCGATTTTCTAGAGGTGTTGCACTGGCAATGGTAAGTTTGTGGAGGCATTGCATTCACATTGGAGGCGTTGTGTTGGTATTGGTAATTTTGTGGAGGCGTTGTGTTCGCATTGGTGACAGGAGTTTTTTGTATTTCAAAGGTTAGTTTTCCTTCTATTCTGACCATTTAAAGACAATTTTGGGGAAAATCTATTTTTTCAATGGTTTTTGTGTTCAAGAACTATGTTTTAAAGATTTTCAGGTTCGAAAACCATAATTTTTTTATATTTTTTTAGCGAAGAAAATGGAGAAAAAAAACTCAAATTTTTAGGGTTTTTAGGAAAAAAAATTAGATTTCTTTTTCTTTTCTAGGGTTGATAGGTTCATCTAGATATAAAAAAACCAAAAGACGACCATGCACATAAAAAAAAACAGTTATATTTACTCTATTTTTATTTTTTCTCACAGTGCAACTAGAAAAATTGAAAAGAGAAATTTATTTTTTATTTTTATTTTAAAACATGAAAATTTATTTTTGGAAATATTATTAGATATATATATATTTTTTATTTATTTAAAGGAGTAAAGATAGTTTTAGTTAATATTAAACCTGCTTGTTTTTTTTATTATAAATATATTGGTGGTTTCATTATTTTTTTTATTTTTTATTAGACAATGTTTTTATTTTATATATATTTTTTTAATTTTAAATCTTATTTTTAATTTTAATTTATAAATTTAATTTGTTTTTGTTTATATTTTAAAACATTTTTTTTTTGTTTTTTTTTTTTTAAATTTTAAATTGTATAGTATTATATTTTATATTAAATAACGATTGTTTTCTTTATTATAATTGTTTTAGTTTAAAAAAAAAAAAAAAATCATATATGTGTTTGTTTATATTTTAAAACATATTTTTTATTTTTTTATTGTTTTTTTTTACATTTTAAATTATAATTGTTTTACTTTTAAAATAATAAAAATTAAAAATGAAAATTTTCATATATTTTTTTTGTTTATATTTTAAAACAATGTTTTTAATTTTTTTTTTTAATATTTTAAGTTTTTCATTGAATAGTTCTTTTTTATATTAAACAATATTTTTTTTTGTTATAATAGTTTTAGTTTAAAAAAAAATTAAAAAATTAAAATTGTTATATAGTTTTTGTATGAAAAAAATGATTTTGCCGCTTGCCAGGGGCTGAGGCCGGTTGGGCAGCCCTCTACGGTGTTGCCCGATAGGCATCCAGCCCCGGCAGGTGCGAAAACATTTTTTTTTTTAAATTTAAATATAAAATAAAATTTAAAATAAAATAATTTTATTTTAATTTTTTTAAATATAAAATATAACTATTTTGTTTTGAAATATTTAATATAAAGTTTAATTTTTTTTAAAAATATATATAATGTTTTTTATTAAAGTTTTAATTTTAATTTTTAAATATATATAATTTTAATACTGATATAATATAAAGTTTTAAATTTAAAATTTATTTTATAGTTATAATTATAAACAATATAACAATTTTAAAATTTAAAATTTAATAAATAGTATATATATTAATATTTCAAAATGAAATTTTAAAATATAATAAAACATTATAAGTTTTAAATTTATATGCTTTAATTATATTCATTATATTTAAAATTTTTAAAATATGCTTTAATTATATTCATTATATTAAAATTTTAAAATATAATTTATTAAGTATATATTTAATAAAACAACACAATTAAAATTAAAATTAAAACAAAAAATTAACATTTTTTAACACTTTAATTTTAACATTTGTTAAATAGTAAATATTTTTTTTTTGTGTTTTTCTTTAAATATTAAACAAAAACTTAAACTAAAATTAATTTTTATTTATTTTTAATTGTTTTATACAATTTAAAACAATTTTTTTTTTTTTTATTAAATGTATTCAAAAAAATATTATATAAATATATATACATATATCTAAATATAATTTTTAATATTTTGTTTTTAAATTAAAAATTATATAGTTAATTTTATTGGTTTATTTTCAATTTATTTAGTTTTACAAATAGATTTTGTTTTTTTAATTTATTTTATAGACATTATATTTCGGTAAATTTAAATTTATAAAGGAAAAAAAAAATTTGATTAACTGTTTTCTCATTAAATAATATATATATATTTGATGCCATTTTCCTGATAAAAAGATATATATATATATATATATCTTTTTATCAGGAAAATGGCATCAAAAAATATTTCTATGAATATTTCTGCACCTAGGCCAGCAACTCCCAAATCTAAAGTTGTAGCTCGATGCACTATGGATACAACTCCCAAATCTAAAGTTGCAGCTAGACACACTATGGATACTGCTGGATGTAATAACGACATTGTTGCACACACTAATAAAAGTCAAGAAAGTGGCCCACGAGGTTCATTAAAGCTTATTTTTTATTGGAAGAACGCCGAGGAAATAGATAAAACTGATTTCTCATGGTATCTTGAAGACAATGAAACAGAGGCTGATATACATATCTAATTGGTTTGTGGTATGATTGACTTAAATGAACCATATGATGTGATGGGCAGAGTACGAGACATATGTATGGTCCTGAATACAAACACTACTTATGTTCTTGCAAGGAAGGCTAATAAACATGACAAAGTTAGATATCGTCTATCAAATGTCAAGTATGACACAAATGAAATATATTCAAAGTTTTTTGAAGAAATCTCAAGTAACATTGCAAATAACATTGTAAGTATTCTTATTTATATTTCTGCTATGCATTATTGTAAGGATTATTCAATTTTTTCTAAATTATTGATCATTGACATGTTTTATTTTGTTTCGTAGGAGTTTGTTCTGAGCCTTTCAAACATGTTTGAAGGTATTTATTTTACGGAGCCAAATGTTATGAATGTGATCAACACTTTCCACACAAACAAAGCAGAGGAAAGGAAATTGAAGCAAAGATCAATAGCTCGTGACATTGCAATAACACAAAGAGGGGATCAACCAAGAGTCACTAAGATGGGTCAATCTAGTAAACCTAAACATGTTGCTTTTGAAGATGTGGAACATGAAACTGAAAATTATGATAGAATTAGAGAGGAGGAGATTATAACTGTTGTGCAAAAAGAGAAAAAGAATTAGACTCCAAAAAGAAAAATGGCCAAAAATGTCTCTCTTTTACCTGATGATGAAGATCTTGTTTATAAAAGAACTTATATGTTAACCAATAAGAATAGGAAATCAAATATTGGTCAGCTTGTAAAAGTCATGAGCAGTAGTGAAGAAAAAACTGAAAACTGTAACGGAAGCAGAGAAATCATAACACCAGGTGCTGAGTTAGAGGATGGAATTATTAAAACAAAATAAAATGCTATTTGATATGAGTTGAGGAAGAATAAATTAATTCTTGGTGGCCAAAAATTTGAGCTTAATGTCAGCCAATTTTATAGACCAGATGAAGGACAATCTGAATATCAAATTAGAAAGACCCATCACCTACATGTACATAATCTAGAAACATTGTTCAGGTTCAATCCATATGCGTATGTGTTGGATTATATGGTTCTTGGTTATCCACGTCAAGTTCCCAAAAAAAATGCATTTGACAAGACAAAATGTTTTGATTATAAATATTATGTAATTGGTGGGAACCATTCGATAGAGGCTAAAAGATAGTTGATTGAGGAATATCCCAATAACTATATTTTTCAAATAGTGAAATGAATCATTTACGTTAGCTTAACAGAAATAGAATAAAAGTTATTGGCATGGGATCATAATGCAGATAATGAGTACATGATGAAAATGAATTTCATCCAAAGGGTCAAATTTATTCATAATGAATTCATAGAAAAATGTGGTGGGGATAAGACACAAGTTAGTCTAACATTTCAGAATGAATTTTTAATGGAAACAGGTTATCAAATTGATGGAAAAATCAAAGAAAAAGATGGAAAAATGCATTCAAATATATTAAAAATCATGTCTAACATTTTTCAGTTGGCATTTACAACTGGGGAGATATGGGTTTTGATTGATGATATTTTTGAGTGGTGGGAGAATATTTCCATAAAAAATCATAAGGTTAAAAAGAGTAAACCCATAATATGTACCAACAATAAGAAAGGTCCTGAAATGAAGCAACTTCCAGAGGATATGACTATCACACCTTGGAGAACAATGCAAGGTGTGAAGGATGAGAAACTAGTCAAATTAGTACTAGCCCCTGTGAAGTCGGGTGAATTATCAATGGATGAAATGTGTGCAGAATTTCAAAAGTAAGTTTCTTGAATTATTTCTTATTTTCCTTTCATTATAATTTTATTTTAAATAAAACATAATGTTGTGGGTATAATTTTCTATATATGTCACTATATTAACAGTTTTGAATTTATTTATTCAGTCAGAAGATTTTTATGAAAATACAAGAACATATGGTTAAAGTCTTGAATGAAGACAGTTGGGATGATGTTGTGCACCACTACCCAGAAGAAAGTTCTACAAAAACACTTAAAGATTTTTATATTGCATTCAATAAGATATGTTGATTGATACATTGATTTTATTCATATTTAAACTATTTTTATTTTATTACTTATACATATATATATATTTTTATGTCATTAATGATGTTGAAGAATGATGGAAATGTAGTACTAGATACTTTCAAAATCTTTATTGAGAAAATTAAGTTGGAAAAGATGAGAAAGAAGCGTCTTATGGATGTTGAACTTGATCCTATTCTTAATCACTACATTTGGAATGGGCTCGACAGTATCCAATATCAAATAATACAAGGTGACTGTGAAGACATTGCATCTCTAATACCTAAAAGGGAATATGCCCTAGTTATTGCAGATATTCCTCATGGTTTCAATTTCCCAGAAATTGAATATGATAGTGAACCATATACTTATCAATCCTTTTTTAAAGTGATTACGGGTTTTCAAGAAGTGACAACATCACCACTTTGGCAATTTGTGACATTTCAGTCAGACACAGTTTCCAATGTTATTAACAAGCTTCAACGGAAAAGCAAACTCAAGGATGCAACTTACATGGTAAGACTTTGAAATTGTATGTTTGATTATTGTTAAATTTTTTTATTTATGTACAATTTAATTGAACTTTTACTATGTCATGTTACAAGCATAAGTCAAATATTGTTTCTTCCCAAGATCAGCCTATTATAAATGATTTTGATTTCTTCCATGTTGAATGTTGGACAAAAGAGGATAGCTATAAGCATATTCTTATGAATCGAGTAGATGGGAAGAGTCATAGTCAAGTATTGGTTCAAGATGCAGTTGTAAGAAAACTAACATATGAGGATAAAGATGCAAAAGGAGATATAGTTAACATTTATCAAAAACCACAAACATTAATTAACTATCTTACATATCCGTGTTCAAATGAAGGAGATTGGGTTTTGGATTTATTCTCAGGCTCACGTAAGTTTTATTATACAAATTTAAATTTAAATATTTTATTTTTTTACTTTATATGTCTTTATACTAATTTTCTTATTTATTTCTTTTGTGCTTGATGATTAGGTACAACACTAGCATGTTTCCTACCAAAAGGAATAAATTGCATTGCCATTGAGAAAGACCTAGTGCAATGCAAATTTATTCAACAAAGAATTAACTCTCTTGAATTCCTTCCAGATGTGAAGCAAGAAGTTGGTTTGAGGAAAGGGGATTTTAATGAATCATGTGTGGTAAAAAAAGCAAAGGAACCCCAACCACCATTATATGGAATGATTGGAAAGGGACACTTTGGAAGATTTGCGGACATGAAAGATCCATTAGAAGATGACAATGACCAAAATGAAGCAAAAAATGTTGTGGAAGAAGACATCAATGATGCTCTAGATGATGTTGAACATGTATTAATTGATATTGTTGATGATGTTTAAGTTATGCTTGAAAATAAAGCTCAGTTTTGAGATCTATTAATCCGTTTTACTTGTAATGTTTAGAATTTGATATTTTATGATAAGAATCCTTATTTTTTGCAGAAAACATGTGATTACTATTATTTTTTGACATAAAATTCAATAAAAATGCTATTTTCTCAATTTTTTTTGTTAAGATTTTCCAAAAAAATAGTTTAACATGTTTTTTTAACAAAATGTCTCTAAAAGTGTATTTTTTTCATTCTATTTATATTGAAAAATTGTATTTTTTGTCATATGGTTCAAAATATTGG
The DNA here is from genome assembly GCA_034641835.2 of Pinus albicaulis. NCBI lineage: Eukaryota > Viridiplantae > Streptophyta > Pinopsida > Pinales > Pinaceae > Pinus > Pinus albicaulis. The sequence goes on along the minus strand of CM076577.1, from coordinate 1,451,849,606 downwards.
TTTTTTAGGGACAATTTTTTGATGTGCATTGAAATATTAATTAAAAATACATAAACATGTAGAAAATATAAACTTTATAATATTGACCCTTTTTTCATTTTTTTTATCTATGTGAAAAAGTGAAGATATCATTACAAATTTTTATTTAAAAAAATATATATATATTTTTTTCTTTTTAAAGCACAAGTACATAAATGCACTTAAAAATAAACGTCTCATGGAAGAATAAGACATTAGAAAATGTATAGTGTCAAAATAAATGATCTAAAAAAACGTTGGTGATGATACACCACCACTATTCAAAATCGACATAAAAAGCATCACATAAAAAAATTAAAAAACATTAAAGTGTAAAAAACATGCTAAAAAAAAGTGATTCTGCATCACCACTTTTCAAATCGGGTGTTTCTCTTGCTACCTCAAAAAGTAGGTACCAGTTCAGTTACCTATTTCATCGGTAACAATGTTCACCATGAAAAATGGATTTTTTGTTCAAGATCACCATGACCCACTTATTGCTAGAAAAGAAGAGGTTGTTGTCCATAAAAAATTTCCTACTAATCCCAACTACCGTAGATCTGAAAATGGATTTATAGATCAATATGTGGAGGAGAAATATGTTGATCTAATGTGTATGTTTGATGACATTACTTATTTTAATGATTTGCCTAAATATTATCAGTATGATGATAATTATGTTCTGCAAACTCAAGATAACTTTACAGAGCAATCATCAGCTAGTTTGTTAAATGAAGAAAATCAGTTTCAACAGCTTGAATACTGTGATCAGCCAATGCATATCAGCTATGAGAGTAAAGAATAAAGTGCATGAAATTTTGAAATAAGTGAAGGATATTTGCCTCTTTGTTTTACTTAATTTCAGTTGATCAGATACAACTTTAATGCAATAAAAATCAACAGTCTTTAAGTATTGTTATTGACAACAAAGAAGACAATGAAACTCTTGATCAGGATTCTTTGGTTTCCCAATTACAGCTATCAAATTCCATTTAAATACCTGATCAAATGACACAGGAAATTTCTGTACCACTATGTTTTGAATCATTTTGGTTTTTAAACGAAATGTTTTATAAAATATCTGAATCAAAGGATGAGGAGCCTGTAGAAATCTATGAACTCCCATTGAAACCCATATGTAATAGGTTGCATCAATCCTTCCAATTTTTTTATGATCCAATACGTGATGTGTTGGATGATGAATACAATCAAAATATTTCTCCATTAAATAAATATGAACTTCAAGATCAAGATGATAAAAGTCTGATCAAATAGACATTTCCATGAGTAGAAATATCATCACAAAGCTTATCTAAAAAACTGTAGGGAAATAATAGTTTAGTTTCATAGTATGGAGGCCATCCAGAATAGATGTAAAGTTTCTTGGATTAGTTAAATATTAGTGCACATACCTTAGAAGATCCTTTTGTACATTCTCTAGAGTCAACAAAGGAAATTAAATATTTCCCTATCAAATTCATATTTGTTGACAAGTTTCTATTAGGTTGTAGAAATTCAGTTTTGATCACAAACAAGCGAGTGCAACAAAATCCATCAATGCATATAATGCTTGAATGGTTGCATTGGCTATTTCATTTTACCTAACCATAAATGGTACAACCGATTAGAGTAAGTAGGTAGAATTTCAGTTTTCAACAACAAGTTTATTTTAGATCAGATTTCAGTTTGCAGATCTTAGTTCAACATTTTTAGTCACAAAGATTATACAACAAAGCATGTGAAGGCTTGGGATTGGCCTAATGGATCAAGCCACTAGTCGACAGTGTTCTTGACATCTCACAAGGAGCTGTCATCCCCAAGTGGAGCCACTGTTAGGGTCCTATAATAATAGGGTTCATAATTTTGAATTGACTATGTAAGCCTTGTAATATTGTACATACCTTTGATTTCTGCAAATGTTTTCCCATATTAAAAAATCAAAAGAGGGTAGGTCCTAAAATAAAAATCAAAGGACCGAAAGAAAAAGATCAAAAAATAATATAAAATTTGAACCCCACAAAAAGAAAATAGAATAAATTATGAAAGTGTTGCACAATCAAATGCCACTACTCTTAGTTAAGTTTACTTTTGCAAATAAAATTGTGTGCTTGTTGTCCAAAATGCCACAATTCATGATAATCATATCATTTAATCTTGATTATTCATGCTTTTAAATTTCATGTTATGATAGTTAGTGAATAAATATCTATCCAAACCATTTAATCTTGGCATATCAGTAGTTAGGTAAAGAATAAAATGATCTCATCAGTTTAATTTGAGCCATTGGAAAGTTATAAGGTTAGAAATAGATTATTTTTATTATTAAAAGAAAATAAAAGTGTCAGCAAGCTTAAATGCATGCAATTAAGGAAATAAAAGTGTTAGGATAAATAATGGGTAGGTAGGATACTTGCACAAGATATGGAAAGCATCATTTGTTTATCTCTTGTCACTAAGGAAATTTCTAACATTTCCCCTTTTCCCAACCCTTTTCCCATGAAAAAATACATCCCCCTTATTCTAAATCCTTTTCCTTTCCTAGAAACCCCTTTCCGTAGTTAAAAATCCATTTCCCTTAGAAGAATTAAAATTCCCCTTTACGAACTCCACTTTTCCATCAAAAACATGTAAAACCCACTTTTACATTTAAAAAAAAAACCCTCCTAATGTATTTCTAATACCCCACTATCATATTTCCTGGACTCCTTTATATCATTTTTTACTTATCATTTTATATCATATTAACACCCCACTATCTTATTTCCCAACTTCCCTTATTTTAATTTAGCCTATAGTTTTATAATTCCCCTTCTATCCTTTTAACCCCTTTTACTACCTATCCCTGTAATATATCTTATCCCTTCGCATATATATTTCTTGACCCCTCTTTATATTACCTGACCCACTTACATTAAACTCCTTCGTGCATATAAATCCCGGTCCCACCTCTTGAACCCCGTAGATTTATCAACCGACCGATCTCCACCATCGGATCCAACGTCTTCCAAATCATTTCACACCCCTGACAGTAATTTTTTTAACGCCGAGGTGGGGGGGTGTGAAATGGGTGGTTTCACACCCCCACTCCCTTGCCACGTGGTGATCCCACATTATATCGCACTCCCTGATACAAAACTTCCAAACCATCATGCCTTTGTGCGATAAACCATCGGTCTGCCTCCTGCGCTATCCGATAAAACCACTAAATTGCTTCCGATGATGTGCGGTAAACCACTATGATGAATCCCCACGCCAATATGATAAACCTGTCCACCCTGTGCTATGTGATAAGCTACCATTGTTTCAAAACATCGTTTTACTTTTATTATACCATCTATATATTGAATTGTGAAATAAAAGGGCCATTTCCAACCAGAATTGAACTTCCGCAGTCTAGACTTCTTTCCATAGAACTCCCAGTTCAATGAAGACATTACACCCTTCCCTCCAAACCTGTGTTTTATTAACTGTTGTTTTTATTTTGCAGGTTATTAGCAGAAACATAAGCTTGGATAAAAAAATTTGATACTAGTCCCAAAACTTGTTTACTCCATACTCACAGGGTAAGAGTTTGAAGGTTTCATTTAGTAGAAGATTATGTGTAGAAATACAACAAAGAAACCATTTACACAAAGACAGTGATGGTTAAACAAAGATGAAAACATTTACCTCAACAACAACGAAGGAATTATTTTACATGAAGTTACAAATGTCTTTTATTAAAATCAATTTTGACTACAAACACAGAAACACAGGAAAGTCAATGTGATTTACTACAGCTGAAAGACAGAGGATGAAGAAAGCATGAAAGACAAGCCAACATGAGAGAAACCAACAGATAACAATAATTAGAAAATTAGTACCAGATTTCAGTTAGTTATAAAGGCGTCACTACCTTTTTGCATTTTGATATTTTATTTACTAAAATAAATTATAATTAGTTAATAAGATATTTTGTATTAAGTTTTGTATAAATACTTCATCCATTTGAAGTATTGAGTGTGGATTTCTGAACATTTGTATAGTTGAATTGATTTTCTACCAGAGGGTTTATTGTACCTTTTCCAAGTTGACAGACAAGACAATAATAAAGAAATTTCTTTACAGGATTCATGTGTTGGGCCACTTCAGTGAAGTATATTTCAAGTGTTCATGTTATTTTCATAAGTATTCTATAAACTTGCATGTTTTCCAAATTTAAATGTTATAACAGGAATATTATTGCAAAAATTGTTGAAGTACACTAGGTTCTGAACTGTTATTCATTTTAATGTTTTCTTCTGATATCCGGATATGAGAATCCTTAATTTCTCTCCCATGCTTATTAAATTCCTTCACTTTACTTCATTATCCGATTTAAGGAATCCTTAATTGCTCCTTGATCCTGATTGAAAATAACTTCACCATTCAGCCTAAAAGATCTGATTTTGCTAAGCTACCTTTCAATGTAACACCGCTTTTATCATTTATTTCTATTTTATTTTCTTCATACATTGACTCCATATCTCAATGGAAAATAGATAGACACCTATCCATATTAATCAGTAATTCCACCACCAAATCAAATCAAACCCAATCAATCTTACATAACTAGCCTGAAATAAATTAAAAGAAAAAAGTTAAATCATTAAGAGAGAGCCCTCTCTGATCATTAGGAAGGCTATATCTTAATCTCAAAGGCTTTTGGTTACCTTGATGATTTCTTTCTTTAGTCTTGAGAAATTATTGAGTGATAACAGCTTCAATGAAATGATAGTACACACACAACACAAAAAGAAAACAATATTTTAACTTCTAAAGGAAGTCAGAGCATGTTACCATGATTTTTGAGTAATTAGACATCAAACTAACTGCAGGTATTAAAAATGAAATATATATAAAACATAACACATTAAACACCTCCTTCGAATCTCAGGTAAAGAAGCAAATATCACTGTATATTACTGAAACTGAAAAACTATTACAGAGTAGCAGTTTCGTACAATATTCTCCAACCCCTTGATATTCAACTTTTTGTCTATAAATAGACTGATTTTACATTACATAAGATGTTGGATCACTGAACCTTAACTCTGACAGCTAACATAACTTAAAACTACTTTCTTGGAACAAAAAAAGAAATCTAGTCTCTAAAGACTTGCATTCCTAATAAGACTCTAGTTATATCTATTACAAATACTAACTAAAGGAGTGATTAATTACATCAAAAGTAGTTAGGTTTGTCAAATGGCACTATCCATCATCAAAAGAATAAATTCCCTTATTGAAATACAAAACAATCAACCTATTTTTAAGGAAATGAAGACATGGCCATGGAATTTGTTGACTATTGAGATAAATTGACCCCTTTTTCATGTGTTGCGTTGTTGCTAATAAGCTGATGTAGTGAGGAAATTTAGGATGTGGGCCTCAATTTGCTGATATGCTGACAGATGAGTTGAGAGCTAGTAGATCTGCTGTATGGACAGAGTGTTGAACACTTTTGTTTCCTGACATCGAGCTTTCTATTGTTTAGTCACCTGAAATCTTCTTACTATATTAAAACCCTTTTATAAACAAAATTACATGAAAACCAATATACCTGGACTTAAAAAATTTCAAATCTCAATTCTGAATTGGCATTGCATTGACGCACTTTGCAACTTTTATATTTTAAGTTATAAAGAACATGATCAGTGGTGCGATGTGAAGGAGAAGTGACATGGACGATCGATGATGTGGAGGATTAGTGGGACCAAACAACATCGCATATCGCAAATCTTAGCATTAAGTTATAAGAACGAGGGATGTAAATTTTAAACATGGTGAAGTTTGACATGCGGGGGAGGGGATCAGTGACGTGGCATGGAAGAAGTGGGATCAGACTGCAGCGCAGATCGCAACTTTTAGTTTTTATTTACAAGATATTAGGGTTAACTTGTATGATTTGTGATAGAAACTATCAAATCCCTGTGGAAAGGGGAAAAACCCTAGCGGAGCTCTGCACCAAGCCGAACTCCATGACCTAGGGTTTGCTGGTTCTGGCATTGGCTTCCCTCGGTATTCCTTCTCCCCCACCCTGATCTACCGCAACCTCTCACCTGGACAACTCCAAGCTTAACGATGACCGACTCCAGTGGGAGGCTAGCTGCTCCCCGCCTCACAGGCCAACCTCTAATAGGGACAACTGCAGGGGTTGATACTGTCAATCAGCACAACTCTGGCCCATATGAAGAAAATGCAAGGGAACACCCATAATGCAGATGAATAATACACAAGAAGCAATAGACATGAACACGAAATCAACAACTTTCATACCAAAGGACTCCAAGAAAACAATGATCAAACTCCTTGCGCATCGCATCAATGGAAGAATTCAATTCATGAAAGATCATGCACTGATGGGAAAATTCATGGGCTTCTGGTCCATGGAAAAAGTGTTGAGAGGATGGATAGCCTTGAAATGGAAACCCAAAGGCCACATAGATTTGCGGTTGTGCGCTAAAGGCTTCGTTAATATTCTCTTCACCTACTCTGAAGACAAAGAAAGGATAATGGATGGAGGGCCCTATTTCTTCCACACTGCAGACCTATACCTTAGACCCTTTACTGAGCACTTCAAGCTCAATAAACGAGATCTAACTTGGGCACCAGTCTAGATCTGGCTCTATTCTCTTCCCCAAGACTATAGGGATGAGCTCACCCTTAGAGACATTAGCAATGCCTTAGGAGAGATCATCAATATTGCAGAAGAAACCTAAATCAATCGCTACTCAGCCTATGCTCGCATTTGCGTCTACATGAACCTAGCGGAACCGCTACCAGGCGAGGTAAGTCTGATGCATGAATATTTAGAATGGATAGAAGTTGTATATTATGAAAATATACCTTTTAGGTGTAGAAAATGTCACCAACATGGGCATATCTTCATAGGCTATCCCCTAAACAGGAAACCTACAACTTAAAAGGAATCCAATGAATAGGATGTAGAAGGATTCAAGAAGGTAGAAAGTAAAAAACGACATAACAAGAGAGCCACCACTCAGTAGAATTAAAAAATACCTATAACCAGCAATAGCTTTGTAGCCCTAAATCAGTAAATGGCAATGAAACCGAACCAGTCAATGAAGCTGGGAGTACCTCCACTGTGCAAGCCCAGTCCTCTAAGGCTCAACAGCATAAGCCTACACTTGAGACTTTCTTGAAACCCCCCAACACAAATGATGCAGGGGATGACAGTCTGATAAAGGAAAAGTAACTGATCATGGAAATGATCCCTGAAGGGATGAAGGAAGAGCCAGAAAGGATAGATATGGAAGGTCTAGATCTCACCAGGTTAGAGGAAGCCTACAAAAATAAGGACTACACATCAACCTCAGAGCAAAGAATCCAAAAAATGGAGGAAATCCTAGCCAGAGCATGGCCTCTCCCCTCCTAGGGTATTGAGCGAGGCATGCTTATCAACACAAATTACTTCACAAAAGAGTCACGCAAAAGAGGTAGGAAAACATCCCTACAGAGAACCATAGAAATTGGAAAAGAAATGGTGGAGTCTGGGAGATTCCCCAAGATGAATAGATTCTACACCCTCACCTCCAATTATATCCCATGAAGCTAATCTCATGGAAAATCAGAGGGCTCAACGGCCCCATGAAGCACAGGATTACAAAGAAAATCATTTCTGAGAAACATGTGGCAATATTCTACAGGCAAGAAACCAAATTTTCCAGCTCTACTCTAGAAGCCATCTTCAAAAAGATATGGAAAGGTAGTAATAAAATAGCGGTTGATGAAAACAGGGCGTCTAGAGGACTGGCTATTATCTGGAACCCTCAAATCATCTCCTTAGAGAACTTTCATGCCGATAGACACTTCATCCAAGCCAGCTTTCACTTGACCAGAATGGACATCCATGGACTGCTCACTAATGTATACTCTCTGCAAAACATGCAACAAAAGTTGACACTCCTGAATAATCTAGAGGAAATTAATAAATAATGATCCTTCCCTCTCTGGCTACTGGGGGGAGATTTCAACATGATAACTAACCTCTAGGAAAATAAAGGCAGAAGGTTGCATCTAGAATTAGATAGTAATGGATTCAAAAAATTCATCCAAAGCAATAACCTCATTGATCTACACACCTCCAGTGGAATATTCACATGGAACAACAAAATAGTCAGTGCCCATTAGATAGCCTCTTGACTGGATAGATTCCTCATCACCGATGATCTTATCTGCCTCGGAGGTAACTTGGATACCACATTATCCACGCGGCTGGATCTGATCATTGGCCAATAAAAATCTAATGGCTCCAACCAAGTAAGCATGCTCCTAAAAATTTCCGCTTTGAATATTGTTGGTTCAAGCACCTGGGATTCAAGGAATTGGTCTCCAACTCGTGGTCTTCCTTAGCTCCCTCTCAAGGCACCAAAATGCTCTAGTTCCAGACAAAACTGAAACTTATGAAATGTCAACTGAAAGTCTGGAACAAAACAATCTTTGGCAATATATTCACAGAACAGAAAGACCTGGAGGAGAAAATGAAGAAGCTGCAATAGAATATCATCCAAGAGGGATGCACAACTAAGACAACTCTCCAAGAGCAACTCCTAAAAACTCAGCCAGAAGAAAGAAGGAACCAAGAAGAAGCCCTCTTGAGACAAAAATAAAGAATCAACTAGCTCAAAGAGGGAGAAAGAAACACCAAATTCTTCCACCGCTCCACTATTCAGCACAGGATGCACAACATAATCACAGTCCTCAAGAACCAAACAGGGGAAAGGCTGGAAACGCAAGAGGCCATCACGGAGGAGCCACACAATCATTTCAAGGACATCCTTCAGGAACCCAACCGCAAAATTCAGGAAGACATTGGGTAAATCACCCAACATACCCCCAAGATGATAACGGAAAATCATAACAAGATTTTTCTCACTGCTACCACTTTAGCTGAGGTGGAACAGGCGGTCTTCCAACTGAAAGAAGGGAAGGCTCCAGATCTTTATGGATTTACCACCAACTTCTTCCACTTATTCTGGGACATCATCCAAAATGAAGTCTATGAGTTTTTGGAGGAATCACGGTCCACTCACTAGCTGCTACCTGTGCTAAATGCCACCTTCATCACTCTGGTTCCAAAAAAGAAAAATTTGCTACTCCAAGTAAGTACAGACCTATAGCTCTTTTTAATGTCATTTATAAAATTATCTCCAAAGTCATAGCTAATCGGCTGAAGAAGAGCCTACCCCTTGTTATCACAAAACCAGACCTGATAGGCTGCCAATCGAGTCAATCTCATGTATCAGTTTCAGAAAAATCTTTTGATTGAGGCTTAGCCTCCTCAACCTGAGAGGGCTCTCTCAAGGGTTAATGATTTTTGATAGAAATATAGATGGCTAACTCTATGTAGGATAATAAGAATATAAATGAGATAAATTGGTTGTAAATCACATTAGCAAGTGCACATTGGGCTTATGGAGTCAAAATAGCTTCAGTAAAACCAAACAATCTACTTAGCATGGAAGTCAAGGCATATTAGAGTTCTAGTCAAGAGATACACATGTGAAACTGTAAAACACACAGTCAGTTTGTCTATGAAGGAATTCAGAGCATCAAAGATGAATTTTGAGTAACATAAGAAAACACCACTGCAATAGAATAGTAAGTAGACACCATTAGAAAAAAATCACACTATAACTCCTTATGAATCTTGAGTTGGCTAAGTATAAAACTCTGTATTAAGTTGAAAACCAGTCACTTACAATAAACACAATATTTTTGCTAAAAAATGTCCAACCCTTAGTATTTCGACTTCTTGATCTTTTATAGATCATTTACATCATAAGATAACCTTATCCTGAGCTAGATACATTGAACTCCTAGCATTTGACACCTTTCCTAACCATATGACATGGTATTTATTACAAAATGATAGCTGCAAACGTAATGAACAGTCCTATTACAAATAGGACTAAAACTCAAATATAATCCTAAAAACCTTATATAAACTATATTACACCATTTTCCAACTGTATTCCCATAAGGTAAAATCCAAATGATAAGCTCCTACACTTTATGACCATAACACTGATCTCTATCAAACTAGAAACTATCCCCTATTTTCTAGGCATAAGATTCTTTATGTTCTTAAGACACTCTGACCACCATGAACCCACGAATTTGAGGTTATTTGCTATTGAGAACTAAAATAACATCTGCCCGAAATCATTCTTGAGTGCTAGCTATACAAAACCACCATCAAACTATCCAAAATAGTAGAAGTAGACATGCGATGCGAAAACAACACACTTTCGTAGCGCTTTTCATAGCGCACCCTTTTAACCTTTTTTACTTCAAATTTTTTGTTTCTTTCCTCCAGGATTATCTTCATATTCACTTAACACAACTTCCCTAGCAATTTCAGGTCATAATACACACATTTTCCCTTCAAAAATTTGTGAGAAAGGGTGAAAAAAGTTGCTACAATAGTTTCATAGCGCTTTTCACCCTTTTTGCACTGTTTGTGCTACGAAACTACTGAGTGAGCAATTTTGTCTAGATTTCTTCAAAATTCAAACAAAAAAAGTACCAAAACTTTATAATACCACTTGTTTCATAAAAAAAACAATCATATGAACTAAAAACACAATTTTCATGAGGTTTATTCTTCATTTTCCATTTGATTTATCCTTTGACTTTTTAATAATTTGTCATTCTGCACCTTTGTTTTTTAGTTCATCCTAAGTCGGTTTCAGCTGCAGCTCCAAATCCTCCACTTGATTTCTTAGTCTTCTATTACTAGCTCTCAATTGAGTATTGATTACTCTAACAAATTTTGGTTCCTTGATGGTTGGAACAGTCCATGTAAAAAATTGTTCTGCATTGCTTGGAATTTCAGACCTAGAACCAGTTTGGCCTTCCCATACTGCCTTCATTATTTTGAACTCAGTTTTCTCAATAATATGCTTTCTAGCCCTCTTTCTCATCATAGCAATCTCTTGATTTTCTAACCTCAATTTCTCCTGAAAATTTTGACACTCTATCATTTCTTCTTTTTCCTTCATTATTCTTATGGTTGCATGTTCTACTGTTGGTGATGAGAGGTCAACCACCTCTTCAGGTACTTTTATTGTTTGAATAGTTTCTTGGACCTCCTTGTTGCATTACTTGAGCTTCTTAGCATGCCTAGTTAAAGGTTTCCTTGCTTGAAATATAAAGGCTCAATTTTCACCCTCAAACTCAAGTTTCTTTGTTGACTTAACCTTTTTCTGTTTGTGTTCATCTACTCCAATGAAATCAGCTTGCACAATGGGTGATTCCTCTATATCAATTGCATGAAGGATGTCATCTAAATTTCCCTTTATCACTGGGCTATCCTTTGTACCTAAAACAACTATTTTTCCTTTTAGTGCCACTGCTTGGCTGCTTGTCACTCTCTTGATTTCCGGCTAGCTGGAAACTTGTTTTTGTTTTTCCTCTTTGACACTTTTTGACCTCTTTTTTGTAGGTGATGGAGTTGCTACAACAGGCACTTGTGTCTTCTCTTCTCTTTTCTCAAATTGTTTCCTTGGTTTCAACTTTACAAACCTCTTTGATCTTGCAACCACTGACTAACTAGATTCTTCTACTGGTGGTGAAGGAGTTCCTTTAGATTTAGGGTTTCTAGCTGGGGTTAGGGTTTCCATTTCAAAACCATTCATAAAAAAAAAAAAAAAGACCAATCCTTGCTTATTTTCTGAAGCTCATTCAAAACCAATAAATTTATCCAAACATGGTGAAACAAAGATGTTTCACAACCCTCAGATTTGGATTGTACTTTCTCAACCATTTTGGCAAGGCTCCTATGCAAGTAAAAGGGAAAATCTAGTGATATCATACCTGTGAAAAGCAGAAGCAGCTTGAAATTTTAAGTATAAAATTTATGACACCTTCCTTCACATGCAAATTATGTTTTAATGTTGAACAACAACTTTGCATAGTTGTCTTTGATACAACTTCTAGGTATTGCATTATTCCGGTCCATATATGCATACTCAGGTTCCATGAATTCCTTGCATGGTTCCATGTCAAACTTAAAACCTTTAAACCAAGTCTCTTACCCTCTTGGTATTTCTGTCATGGAAGCAATAATCTCAGGTGTGACTAGCACATTTAACATCCCAATTTTGGTATTTTCTCCACTGAAGTGTAAGGAAAACTCTTTAGACACCTATCTGTGGCAACCCTACATCTTTTCACAAAACCAGAGACAACCTGTTTTGCTAAAAGCCTCCATCACTATTTGATATTCAATTATAGCCTTCACATTTTTAGGCTCATATCTTAGGCAATGTCCCCCTCTGTGGACTTTCTTTTCCTCTGTCATGCTTCTTAGAAAACCTGTCAGCTTCTCTTGAATCTATAAAACAACCTCGCTTGATTAGGATATGAATAGCCTCGCTTGATTAAATGAACAACCTTGCTTGATTATATGAACAACCTCGCTTGATTATATGAACAAACTCGCTTGATTAGGATGAAGATAAACTTTGTGTTGAACAACCACATGCTTAGCTTGACTACTTCAGAACTCAGATAGTTGTATGGAGGCAAATGAAAATGAGAATGACCGAATTAGGAAAGATTTTTAATTTGCAATGTGACCTTATGATTGAATGATGCCTCATTCATACCCTATCATGCTGATGATGATTGTGAGATAGGTAAGCACATTGAATCTGATCTCTAACTGACTCACCATACCCTTATCCTATGATTTCCTAATGGATTTTGATAGATTATGGCTTAATTGAAAAGACGGTTAAGAAACCGCGCTTTTGTAATGCCCACAGTGTATTTTTCACAGTTTGTGCTATGAAAGTATTAGCACTTTCGTAGCGAAAAATGTCTTTTTTGAACTAGCGGTGCTACGAAATAGAGGATTCCTGGGTAATTGTAGAAATTTAACCCGAAACTTAATGGAATAACTTCTAAATGGAAAATGTGAGTATTGGATCATGGAATGGACCTCTAAGGACTTTATTTGAATTCAATGATGACCTTTAAACTTATCAAAACTATGACCTACCCTTAACGAAATCCTAAAATGACTTTCAAACCCATTTTGAGACCATAATAAAAAATAGAGTTGACATAATAATGTTTTGAAAATTTTTGGGTGATATAAGTGGCTCCACTTGGGATAGTGTGCCCCTATGGTACACTAAGAGCCAGTAGTTCTAGTGTTGCTATCCATTTTCTTGACCGAAACAGAAAAAATATGAAATTTCCAAGCTTCCTCCCCAAGCTCTAATGGCCATCACTTCGAGCTCAAGCTTGCTGATTTAGCTTGTCCTTATTAGCAGAAAAACTCATAAAATGGAATATGTAAAATGACATGAATAATCAATTATATTTTAGGAAGAATAATGCTTCAAAAACCTACCATTGACACGTCCTCCAACATATGGTTTTCCATCCATCTCTTGCAGTATGTAAGTATTGTTTCCATGAAAAGCAACTATCTTGAAAGGACCTATCCATAAGTTTTCAAACTTACCATGTTTTCCTTTCTCTTCAATTCTGGCCTCCCATTTCAGCACTTCATCCTGAATTTGAAAAATTTCCTCCTTGATCTTCTTATCAAATGTCCTCTTGATTCTATTTTGAGATTGTTGATTACTGTTATAAACCTCATTCCTCTTCTCTTGCAGAGCTATCAGCTGATTAATTCTTCTCTAGACTGCATTTGGTTCCTCTGCTAGCCCTTGAATCAGCTTCATGATAGGTACCCCTAGTGATGTAGGAAAAATAGCCTCAATTCCATATACCCATTCATATGGTGAAGTTCCAATTGACCTCTTTGTGCATATCCTGTCAGCCCATAAGGCATACTTCAGCTTCAAATGCCAAGCCTTCTTATTCTCCTGCAACACCTTTTTAATGATCCTTACAATGCTCTTGTTAGAAGATTCATCAAGACCATTTCCTTGCAGATAGTATGTAGTAGAATGCCCGAGAGTAATATGATATTGATGATAGAAATTGATCAAATTCTTAGACTTAAATGTCTCTACATTATCAGTTATAATATTCATGGAGCAACCATACCTAGAAAAGATATTATTTTCTACGAAATAAATAATCAAAGAATCATTTGCTTTCCTAGTTGGGATTACTTCAATCCATATGGTGAAGTAATCAGTCATTGTAATAATTCAGCGATGTTGACATGATGATGATGGATGAATATCCCCAATAAAATCTAGCCCCCACTGCTGGAATGGAACTTCTACATAGATAGGCATCAAAGGTAAACGTACAAGCTTCATCTTACCCTCGAAAATATGGCATTCATGGAAGGCAGCAACCCTCTTGTAGACATCCTTAAACATTGTAGGTCAATAATACCCTGCTCTTAGAATCTTGTTCACTGTCACCTTCCAATAATGGTGACCTCCACAATCTCCTTTGTAGAACTCCTCAATTACTTTATCAGCCTCCTCTTCCAATAAACAATTTAGAAAAATTCCGCCAGTATCCTTCCAAAATAGATTTCTGTCAAAAATGAAATATCTTAAAGATTTTAGCTTAACAAACCTTTCTTTGGACATTGTTAAATCAGCAGGTGCTTTATGGTGCTGTAGGAAAAAAACAACCTCCTTGTACCAATCTGAAGTATTGTATTTTTCTTCAATAGGAACTAGTTCCTCTTCATCATCTGAAATTTCTGATAGTTCTGCAATCAAATTTATGTCAAGACAATCAAAGTTTGACTATGCCATCAGCTTTGCTAAGCCTTTCCCTTTGACCAATTTTGTTGGTTTAATCTCTATATCATACTCTAGCAACTTTGGCAATCCATTTCCCCCTCTTACCATCAGGGTTGGCTTGAGTGAGGATGTCTTTCACAAGAGTATTAGTAACAAACACCACAATATGAGAATGCAAAATATAAATGTTGAAATCCTTGATAGCCTTCACCAAGGTGTAGGCATGCTTCTCTAAGATATTATATTTCATCTCAGAATTGGCTAATGTCCTACTAAAGAAAGAAATCTGTTGCTCAATACCTTGTCATCCCTTTTGTAGAAGAACTGCAATGATATTATTCTCTGATGCAAAAGTAAAAATTAGAAAGTCTTTTGAGAAATTTGGACTGATCAATACCAGTGCTTGTGAGAGTGCCCTTTTTATTTCCTCAAATGAGTGTCTTGCTTCTACTTTCCACTTAATATCAACTCCCTTCTTCAGCATTCTTGTTATGTCCTTCACAATCTCAATAAAATTAGGAATAAATCGCCTTACAAAATTTACCTGGAAAAATTGAATCTCCTTCCTACTTCTTGGCAAATCCACCTTCTGAATTGCATTGCCCTTGTTTGTATCAATATTAATCCCATCTTTAGAAATTATATGTCCAAGTAATTTACCTGAAGTTAAATAAAAACTAATTTTGGTGGGATTTAGAGAGATGCAAAACCTTCTACACTTGAACATAATTCTTTCTAGGTGTTTCAAGTGATCTTCTTCCCTCCTTGAGAAGATTGTTATGTCATCAAGATAAACAACCACCATATTTTCCTTCTCTTCAGAAAATGCAATTTCCATTGCCCTCTGAAAGGTAGCTCCTGCATTCATGATTGTGAGACCAAATGGCATCTTGGCATACATGAAATTACCCCATAGTGTAGTAAAGGTTGTTTTTTTCCCGATCATGACGATGTACAAGGATCTAATTATAACCTGAAAAACCATCAAGCATAGACATTCTCCGAGAACCAACAATAGTTTGCAAAATTTGGTCCATCTTTGGGAGGGGATACTTGTCCTTCAGGGAGGCTTTATTCAAATTTCTGAAGTCAATGCATATTCTGATTTCTCCATTCTTTTTCCTAACTGGAACCAAATTCGCAAACCAATTTGAAAATTTCATTGGGACAATGATTTTAGCATAAAAGAGTTTTTTGACCTCCTTCTCAATCAATGGCATGAGAAGTGGATTGATCCTCCTCAACTTCTGCTCGAAAGGCTCTTCATTTTATTTTATGTGAATAGTATGTTGAATAATGGTGGGATCATATTCTTTCAAATCAGAATAATTCCAAGCAAAGAAATCTAGGAATCTCTTCATCATTTGAACATACTTAAACTTCATATCAGCTGAAAGAAACCTTGAAAGTTTAATCATTTTGGGCATAGTTATTGTACCAATGTTACAACTCTCAACTGATTCATCATCAGCTTGTATCTTAGGGGATTTAAAAACATCATTCTGATCAAAAAAAAATTCTAGAGGTATGATTCCCTTTGGTATGGAATTTTTCTTTAGTTGCAAAACTTTAGAATTCCCTTTAGATTCAGCCAGCATGTTTTGCTGATCTACTTGTATATTTTAAAACTCATCTTTCAACTCAATAAAGTTCTTCACTTGTTAATCATCCCCAAAAACTTGCCAATGAGTAATGTTGTGAGGGATAGTTGGTCTATGGTGAATCTCAATCTCATATTTTTATGTAGAATGCATAGGAATAATGAAAAGACTTGCAGAGATAGCAAGAGAATCAACAATGGAATTTTGTTCTCTAGTTTTGACCATGAATGAATAGGCTTGAAAGTTTTCTAAAATATCCAAAAACAAATTCCTATATGCTGTCATCCTTGTGTCCTTTGTTTGATAAACACCTTCAAACTATTTAATGACTAATTTTGAGTCTCCAAAAATAGAAATGTTTTGACCATTCATTCTTTTCAAAACTTCTAGACCGAAAATCAAGGATTCATATTCATCCATTGTTGGCAATATGATGCAGAGTGTTGTCCTTGATGGCAACCCACTTGATAAAGTTGATGGCAACCTACTTGATGAAGTCGTCCTTGATGGAAACTGACCTGTCCTACTTGTTAATGATGTAAATCTAATGTATCTACAGAGCAGTTCAGATGTAATGGAGAAAGGAATTCCAGTAAAGGCCAGAGCAATGATGAAAATGGTATGTCACAAAGCATACGCGGGTTTGTAAAGGAAAAGTAGCGTATGTACGCGGAAAAGTACATACCAAGTAGCGTATACCTATTTGCACTCTAAATTTATAAAACCAGGGGACATGACCATGGTGTTGGCCCACTGTATTGAGCACTGAATTATCTATTTGATCCCGTCTAGGAATACCATCAGTGGTTGAGTGGTTTTGACTCATGGTATTGACAAAGGCTAAATCTATATAAGGAGAAGAAGATCATAGTGCAAGAGTGTGCATAGGTCTGGGTTTTAATGAATACTTCATTCTGAAGTGTATCTGCATGGAATGAGTAATAGTTGATTGATTGATCTGAATTAATAATGCACCTATGAAGAAAATGATGAAGAGGGATCTCTAGATCTGAAATGACTATGTATTTTCTAGATCTGTTTATGGAATGTTTAGATCTGTGATCTGGCGAATATTTGCTGAAGAAAAGGGTAAGATCTGAGCTATTTATTTGTTCTGAAGAGTTGCGCAGCCCTACAATTTATGTAGATATCTACGCAGGTTCGTGGCAGAGAAAGCGCGTATATACGCAAGTTGGTTTCAGCAAAAGCACATATAGAATATGAGGTCTATCCTAAAATATGTGCATATGTATATGGAGGTTTGTCTATGTAAAAGCGCATATATATGCAGGTTCAGTGAAGTAAAAGTGCGTATGGAATCTAGGGTTTTGCTGAAGTATGTGGAATGAAATGTCTAATCTATTTTGTTGTTTTACTGCTATCTGTCAATGATATATTCATATAGATTTGGGTTGTTTGAATGTTGAATATGCTGATGATTATGTTAATTGAAGATCAAGTTGTTGGTTTATTGGTTGATGATTCAATTAATGAATTGATGGGGTTATAAGTTTCAGTTTGATGTATGATGAGCTTAAATGTGTGGAGTGGGTCCAGTCTGAAAATCTGATGAAAAGTGGCCTATAACGAATGTTTTGTGGAAGCTGATGGATCCAGTATGATAATTGATGAAATGTGGTCCGTAGTGGTGCTGAGGGTCGAAGCCTTCAGTGAGGGGGTTGTAGCTCCCTTCGAGTGGTAGCTGGTAAATGAGAGTAGGGGGTAGTAGCTCCCTTCCAGGAGAGGCTGGTAAACGAGAGCAGGGGGTAGTAGCTCCCTTCCAGGAGAGGCTGGTAAACAAGAGCAGGGGGAAGCCTTCAACAGGTGGGTGTCTGCGTGCTGGTACGAGTCTACGTGAGTACAAAATTATAAGAAGTTTTCTTTATAATAAATATTAAAGACAGAGACAACAGCAGCGGTGGTTTCCTCCCGAATTGGGTTTCCACCTTAAATACTGGTGTTCATGTTTGTTTCTTATGTGTGATGATTTATTTTGTTATTACTGCACATGCTTACTGCTTAATAAACATCTGATGAATGAATGATGCAATGATCTAAGTAAATAATTAAATGCATAATAAGATCTCTGGACATATGCAATTTTTCTTAAGGATATCTGTGTGTATACACGAGTTGGGTTCAGTAAAGTAGTGTATGGGTTTAAGAGAAAGAAAAAGTAAAAAGTTTTCAGTCGGCACTAAATACTGATTCACCCCCCCTCTCAGTATTTTTCCCAACAATTGGTATCAGAGCAGGTCCTTCTGAAGGAGCTTGATCACTTGAAGGAGATCCATCACAATGGGAAGGAAGCAAAAGAAGAAGGCTACTCAAAGAAATTAGATACCTTAGAAAACATGTGCAGTAGAAAATGAAGAAGATGAAACTGGTATTGATTGTTGTTCTTGTGATTCACTTTCTTGTGCATGCAATGGTGAATATAGTGAAAGTAATGTTATGGATCTAGAAGAAGTTCTCAAGATTAAAATTGAAGATCGACAAAGATTATTTAATGAGAGAGAATCTATCTACAAAGATATGATCTCTAGAATGAATGGATAGATAAACAAGTATCAAAGGTTGTAAGATTATGCAACCAATCACAGTGAAGGACTTAAAGCAGAAATCATCTCTCTCAAAACAGATCTGGAAAAATCAAATAAGAATAATGAAGAACTTATACAAACATTTGAAGAACAAGAAAATGGGTTGAAAGAAGAGATTCTAAAATTGAATGATCAAGTAGAAGAAAGAAAAAGGGTCAAAGAAAGTATGAAGAAGCAATGCCAAATATTGGAGGTTGAGGTAAACATTTTAAAAGGTAAATTAGAGGAAAAGGATAAAATCTTGAGATTTCAAGATAATACTAATATTTTGGATAATATTCTTAGTAGTCAAAGGTCTCGTTCTGTTAAATTTGGTCTCGGTTTTCATGAAACTGTTAAAGGAGAATCTAGTTCACAAGAAAGTGCTAAAGATTCAAAGGATATCAATGCAAAACCTGAAGTATTGAAAGAGACAAAAGGTCAACCGACAATCATGAACTCTCAAAAGAAATCATTCCCTCCTTTGATCAATAATTTCAATGCTTTAAATGTCATAATTATGGGCATGTTGTAGCCAATTTCAGAAGCAGATTGTTTCAGTCATAAAAAAACAGATTCTACATAGAAAGGTACTCAGGTTTCTTTAAGGGATATTGTTTTTCATGCAGCAAGTTTGGTCATAAAGCAGCTGATTGCAATAGAAGAAAGAGTAGAAAAACACATTATGATCCCTATGCTTACTTTTCTGGTCATGCAAGATGTTATGCTTGTAAAAAGTATGGACATGTAGAAAAAGAGTGCAGGATGAATAGATCTGAGAAATTGGATAATTTCCAGCACACAATAAGAAATTTCAAGCAAAGCTGGAAAAGGAATGAGGACCAGTCAAAAACGTAGGGGATAATAATCCTACTGCAGTCTTCCGCTTCTAAAGCTTACTTATCATAAAGACTGCAAGGGTGATGTGAGATACATTATAGGATTCAGTAATGTATCATCACAGGGGGAGAAATGTATGATGATTCCCTTGGTTGGTTTGGTAATTTTGGATATGTTTATTTCTAACAGTGCATCTGATGTGAAGAAGACATGTACAGGTGGCATAAGTTCAGGGGGAGATGGAGTTGTGAATTTTTCAGTACTTCACTTCCTATACGTGGGTTTCATGAACTAAAGCCGCATATGCACGTGAGTTCCAATGGAGATAGAAGCGTATGCTTTTTAGTTAAGGAAAACAGTGAGATGGCTCAAGAACAGGAGCACAATTTTAGGGGGAGCATTAGCCTTGCTGAAAGTAATGAATTGTTGGCATTATGATGGTTCTGAAATATGATCTCTCTCTTGAGGTATTTTTGGTATTGGTTATAAAATGTAATATTTGTAATTTGATGAAAAGGTTATGTTGAGACCTATGATATAAATTGTAATATTCAGTCATGAAAGGATTTGTTCAAATTTGTAAAACCCACTTGGTTGGGTACTTGAGTCACATATGTAAATCCACTTGGTTGGATCATTGATGTAAGTATGAGTCCTTGGTGGTAGGAAAGGTCATAGAGTCATGTAATTCATTGAAAAATATGCTTGAATATTCAGCGTGAACTCAGGGGGAGCATGGTAACTTCAGTGCACATCAGATCTACAAAGCTCTTCTTTCTACAAGAGAAGAAAAACCTTGTTTTGGTTTTGATCTACCCTTTTCCCTTGATGTCAAAGGGGGAGAGTATCATGGTGTTTGAATAATGGTTATAATCAATGTATCTATCTGTTGTGGTGATCAAACACCATCATGGTTGCCATCAAGTCCAAAGGGGGAGATTGTTGGCAATATGATGCAGAGTGTTGTCCTTGATGGCAACCTACTTGATAAAGTTGATGGAAACCTACTTGATGAAGTTTTCCTTGATGGAAACCTACTACTGGCCCTTTACGTACTTAAATTTGAGCTATCTCTGGTGGATACATCTCTTTCTGTGGAGAAAGGAATTCTATAAAGGCGAGCAATGATGAAATGAAGACTAATAATATACAAAGCATACGCGGGTTTGTAAAGCAAAATGCCTTTGTATGTACGCTGAGAAAAAAGTACGTGAAAGTAGGTGCATTGCTATTTTAGCTCTAAATTTATAAAACCAAGGGACATGACCATGGTATTATTGCTGTATTGAACGCTTGAATTATCTATTTGATCCGGGTAAGATACCATGTCGATGGATTGGGTGGTTTGATTCATGGTATTAATGAAAAGTAATCTATATAAGGGGAGAAAGAAGATCATAATTACAAGAGTGTGCAGTCACAGGTTTTAATGCGTCAATGATGAAGTTGTATCTACGCATGGAATAGCTGGAGTTGATTGTTCGTCCCCGAATTAATAATGCACCTATGAAGAAAAATGATGAAGAGGTTCTCTAGATCTAAAATGACTATGTATTTTCTAGATCTGTTTATGGAATGTTTAGATATGATATGTGGCGAATATTTTTTGAAGTAAAGGGTAAGATCTGAGCTATTTATCTGTTATGAAGAGTTGCACAACCCTAAAATGTTTGCAGATCTATACGCAGGTTCATGGCAGAGAAAGCGCGTATATACGCAGGTTGGCTTCAGCAAAAGCGCGTATGGAATATGAGGTTAGTTTTGAAATATGTGCAGATGTATACACAGGTTTGTCTCCGAGAAAGCGCGTATATATGCAGGTTCAGTGAAGTAAAAGTGTGTATGGAATCTAGGGTTTGATGAAGTATGTGGAATGAAATGTCTGATCTATTTTGTTGTTTTACTGCTATCTGTCAATGATGTATTCATACAGATCTGGGTTGGTTGAATGTTGAATATGCTGCTGATTATGTTGATTGAAGATCAAGTTGTTGAGTTGGTTAAGTTTGATAATTCAATGAATGAATTGATGGGGTTATAAGTTTCAGTTTGATGTATGATGAGCTTAAATGTGTGGAGTGGGTCTAGTCTGAAAATATGATGAAAAGTGGCCTACAAGGTATGTTGTGTGGAAGCTGATGGATCCATTATGAAAATTGATGAAACGTGGTCCACAGTGGTGCTAAGGGTCGAAGCCTTCAGTGAGGGGATTGTAGATCCCTTCCAGTGGTAGCTGGTAAACGAGAGCAGGGGGTAGTAGCTCCTTTCCAAGAGAGGTTGGTAAGCGAGAGTAGGGGGTAGTAGCTCCCTTCCAGGAGAAGCTGGTAAACAAGAGCAGGGGGTAGTAGCTCCCTTCCAGGAGAGGCTGATAAATGAGAGAAGGTTGCAACCTTCAGTAGGTGGGTGCCTACGTGCTGGTACGAGTCTGCGCTAGTACAAAATTGTAAGAAGTTTTCTTTATAATAACTATTGAAGACAGAGACGACAACAGCGGTGGTTTTCTCCCAAATTGGGTTTCCACCTTAAATACTGGTGTTCATGTGTGTTGCTTATGTGTGATGATTTATTCTGTTATTACTGCACATGCTTACTGCTTAATAAACATCTGATGAATGAATGATGCAATGATCTAAGTAAAGAATTAAATGCATAATAATATCTCTGGACGTACACAAGTTTTCTTAAGGATATCCATGTGTATACGCGAGTTGGGTTCAGTAAAGTAGCGTATGGGTTTAAGAGGAAGAAAAAGTAAAAAAATTTCAGTCAGCACTAAATACTGATTCACCCCCCCCCTCTCAGTATTTTTCCCAACATCCATGTTGTTCGTGGAATCAAAGTTCAGTTTATAGGAAAAGAAATTGCTCTCATAATTTGGATTTTTAACCCGAATCTCTACTCCTGATCCTTCTCTACCTGTTGATCCATCAAAATGAAATGACCACCAACCTTCCATCTCCTTATCGCTGACTTGAAGACCTTCCGTTTGCTGATTTTCAGACTGCTGAATTTCAGAACTCTAATTTTTTGCTTTCCTCTCCTCTTTTGCTTCATTAGTCAACTCATTGAAAAGAGTAGTAGAACCAAGTTTAGTATTAAAAGAATAAATTGGAAATTTTTTGGGTTTGTCTTTACTACTCACCATGTAGGCCATTCCTGTCTCTCGATACAATCTTCTTTGCTTGCCAAAAATAGGAATGGTAGCATAAGTAAGATCCATCTACATTGTACCTTTAATTTTCACTGCCCATGACCTTGACAACAACATACCAAACTTTGGTGGAATGCCTGCTACTACAATGTCCATGACTATAGTTTTAGCAGGAACTTGCGTTAGACCAACAACAACATCCTTGATTAAACCAATGCATTGAACTCTTTTTGAATCGAAAGAAAACAAGTCTTTATATGGCCTAGTTATTTTTGACCCCATTCTTTCCATGATTAATTTGGACATAAGATTGTGAGAGGCCCCTAAATCCAACATAGCATTATGCAATGTCATGTCGTGAATGCTAAGGCTCACATAAAAAGGAGGGACCTCCTCATTCTGTTCATCTTCTAGTCTTGGACCCAAATATATGGTTGGATGATCTTATAATACATTCAAGATATTAGTAGCTCCTCATTGTGAATTTAAAATTTTAACAATCTTGGTTCTATATTCATCTACCTTGAGAATCTCACCAAAAGGGGTTGATATTTTAATCTTAGAAATTTCATTCTCAAGGTTGAAAACAGAAACAAAATTTTCAGCTTCTTTTATAGGAGGAATAGTTGGTGTATCTTTCTTAGGCTGTGTTTTGTTTGCAATGATAGGCACATTTCTATTTCTAAGATTATATTTTTTCTGCATCTCGAAAATAGCATGTTGATACCCCTTTAGATAGTCTGATGTTTCATCTTCATGATTACTTTGATATGATTGATCATGCTCTTCTTTATTCAAGAAAATTCCTGACATTTCTTCATCAAAACAATGAATAGACTCCTCAGGAACTTCAGGATCATCTTCTTCATCAATCAAATTCTGCTAAAAAGGAGGTCTCACTGGAGGATCGGGCTGCTAATTTATATTCTCCCTTGGTCTTTGCTGATTCTGAGGTCTCCTGAACTGAGGGTTTCTAAATTGAGGTTCATGTTGTGCAAAAGGAGCAAAGGTATTCCCAAGGGCTAATATATCCATCAACTTTTCCATTTTTTTCATCATTGAATCCAACTTATCTTGAGAGGTAGAGGAGGAAGGCTTCTCTTCTTCTTTCAACTTAGCCTTACCCATTTTTTACTTTTTAGCTGCTATCAAGTTAACCTCCACCTTCACTGCATCATTTTGCATTTCAGCAAGTGTAGGGGATTCTCTTTCTCTCAACAGTATGGAAAACTCATAGTCAAAAGCTTCAGCATACCTCATCTGAGCTAAGGCTTCTGGTGGTTTCAATCAAGTAGGAATAGCATCTAACACCTTAGTAAATATTTTTGAAAAGTTTTGGACAGTTTATTTCATCAACAACTCTCTTCAAAGCACTATACTCAGTGAGAGCTTGTACTGGATTAGTTCTATTTCCCCATTTTCTTAGGAAAACATATTCAAATTCATTCCAATTATGAATACTTCTAGGGGTAAGAGCTTTATACCAATTCCTAACCTCACCAGTAAAAATCTGAGCAAACAACCTTAACTTAACATCTTCATCATCAACCTCTTCCCTGTCTATAAAATCATTAAATTGATCCACATGTTCTTCTGTTGTAATGTCTTCATCACTTCCCCAAGTTTTTATTCTAGCAGCATATTTACTAAGGAGGTCATGTAACACAACTAGAAGAGCAAGAGGGGCATATCTAGTAGGTGCAGCAAGTGGATTTCTAGCCATGGTTAGAGGGACTATAGTAGCTTTAGGAATGACAAAAATAGAAGATGGCAAACTGCTATGAGGAGGATTGTTTGGTCTTTGAGGGCCACTAAAAATTGAGCTCCAATTTAGAAGAGGTAAACCAGCTTTACTTTTCAACAAGAATTCAAAAGGATCAAGCTCCTTCAATTTATCTAAAGACTCTCTTTCCGACAACAACTCAGAAGTAACAGCTTCCCAAAACTCTTCTTTGTCTTCTTGTGTTACTAGGTCTCATGTATCAATTCCTTTCTTATGCAAGTCTAAGATAATTTCAGTTAGCTCTTTTTCAATTTCTTATCTAAACAAAACATCATGAATTTTATCATCAAATCTTTTGTCTTCAGTACTTCTTGATATTTCAGAGGACAAGGATTTCAAATGAGATGGAGTACTTGATATATCAGAAATGCCTTGGCTGCCTCTTGAAATGGTGTTTGGATAGTCCACGATAGTAGGTGGATTTGGGTCAGGATTACTCCTTGTGTATCTCCTTCATGAAGCCACCTTTAATCATATAAAATTTAAATGGAGTCACCAAGGTAGATGTAGCCTCGAAAAGCTTTTTGAGCTCCTGCTACCTTCAGAAGTTCAACTTCAAAATCTCGGGAAAGTATAATCTTCAGGCTCCTAGTAGACACACCAAAATGTTATCACAAAATCAAACCTGATAGGCTACCAATCAATTCAATCTGATGTAAATGTTTTAGACCAATATTTTGATTGAGGCTTAGCCTCCTCAACCTGAGAGGGGTCTCTAAAGGGTTAGTGATTTTTGATAAAAATATAGATGGCTAACTCTATGTAGGGTAATAAGCAAATAAATGATAGAAATTTGTTGTAAATCACATTAGCAAGTGTACATTGGGCTTATGGAGTCAAAATAGGTTCAATAAAAGAAAAAAATCTACTTAGCATGGAATTCAAGGCATATTAGAGTTCTAGTCAAGAGATACACATGTGAAACTAAAAAACACATAGTCAGTTTGTCTAGGAAGGAAGTCAGAGAATCAATGATGAATTCTGAGTAACATAAGGAAACACCACTGCAATAGAATAGTAAAAATATGCCATTAGAAAAAAAGCACACTAGAACTCCTTATGAATCTTGAGTTGGATAAGTAGAAAACTCTGAATTAAGCTAAAAACCAGTCACTTACAATAAACACAGTTTTTTTGCTAAAAAATCTCCAACCCTTACCATTTAAACTTATTGATATTTTATAGATCATTTACATCATAATATAACATTATCCTGAGCTAGATACATCGAAATCCTAACATTTTACACCTTTCCTAATGATATGACATGGTATTTATTACAAAATGACAGCTTCAAACCTAATGAATAGTCCTATTATAAATAGGACTCAAACTCCTTAACTCTACTCATAAAAACCTTATCTAAAATAGATTACAACTTTTTCCAACTATATTCCCATAAGGTAGAATTCAGATGATAAGATCCAACACTTTATGACCATAACACTGATCTCCATCAAATTAGGAAACTGCCCCCTATTTTCTAGGCATAGGATTCTTTATGTTCTTGAGACACTCTGACCACCATGAACCCATGAATTCGAGGTTATTTGCTATCAGGAACTAAAATAACATCTGCCCAAAATCATTCTTGAGTGCCAGCTGTACAAAACCACCACCAAATTGTCCCAAATAGTAGAAGTAGACCTACGCTACGAAAACATCACAGTTTCGTAGCGCTTTTTGTAGCGCAGCCTTTTAACCCTTTTTCCTTCAAATTTTTTGTTTCTTTCCTTAAATATTATATTCATATTCACTTAACACAACTTCCCTAGCAATTTCAGGTCATAATACACACATTTTCCCTTCAAAGAATTTGTGAGAAAGGGTGAAAAAAGTTGCTACATTAGTTTCGTAGCACTTTTCACCCTTTTTGCACTATTTGCACTATGAAAGTGCTGAGTGAATAGTTTTGTCTAGATTTCTTCAAAATTCAAACCAAAAATGTGCCAGAAATTCATAATACCATTGGTTTCATAAATAAAAACTATCATATGAACTAAAAACACAATTTTCATGAGGTTTATTCTTCATTTTCCATTTGATTTAGCCTTTGACTTTTTAATAATTTATCATTCTACACCTTTGTTTCTTAGTTCATACTAAGTTAGTTTCAGCTGCAGCTCCAAATCCCCCTGTTGATTTCTTAGTCTTCTATTACTGGCTCTCAAGTGTGTATTTATTACTCTGACAAATTGTGCTTCCTTGATGGCTGGAACTGTCCATGTAAAAAAATATTCTGCACTGCTTGGAATTTCAGACCTAGAACCATTTTTGCCTTCCCATACTGCCTTCATTATTTTAAACCTTTTTTTCTCAATAATATGCTTTCTGGCCCTCTTTCACATCATAGCAATATCTTGATTTTATAACCTCAACACTCTGTCATTTCTTCCTTTTCCTTCATTGTTCTTATGGCTACATGTTCTACTGCTGGTGATCAGAGGTCAACCACCTCTTCAGGTACTTTGACTATTGCAATAGTTTCTTGGACCTCCTTGCTGCCTTCCTTGAGCTTCTTAGCATTCCTAGTTAAATGTTTCCTTGCTTGAAAGATAAAGGCTGAATTTTCACCCTCAAATTCAAGTTTCTTTGCTAACTTAAACTTTTTATGTTTCTGTTCATATACTCCAATGAAATCAGCTTGCACAATGGGTGATTCTTCTATATCAATTGCATGAAGGATTTCATCTAAATTTACCTTTATCACTAGGATTTTGTTTGTACCTGAAACAAGTTTTTTTCACTTTGATGCCACTGCTTGGCTTCTTGTCACTCTCTTGATTTCCTGCTGGCTGGAAACTTGTTTTTGTTTTGCCTCTTTGACACTTTTTGACCTCTATTTTGTAGGTGATGTAGTTGTTGCAACAAGCACTTGTGTATTCTCTTCTCCTTTCTCAACTTGTTTCCTTGGTTTCAACTTTAAAAACCTCTTTGATATTGCAACCACAGGTTGACTAGATTCTGCTATTAGTGGTGAAGAAGTTCCTTTAATTTTAGGGTTTCTAGCAGGGGTTAGGGTTTCCATTTCAGAACCATTCATAAAAAAAAAGGAAGACCAATCCATGCTTATTTTATGAAGCTCATTCAAAACCAACAACTTTATCAAACCATGGTGAAACAAAGATATTTCACAACCCTCATATTTGGCTTGTACTTTATCAGCCATTTTGGCTAGGCTCGTATGTAAGTAAAAGGGAAAATATAGTGATATCATACCTATGAAATGCAGAAGCAGCTTGAAATGATAAGTATAAAATTTATGGTGCCTTCCTTCACATTTAAAGTAACTTTGAATGTTGAAGGACAACTTTTTATAGTTGTCTTTCATACAGCTTCTAGGTATTTCATTATTCAGGTCCATATTTGCATACTGAGGTTTCATGAATTCCTTGCATGGTTCCATGTCAAACTTAAAACATTTAAACCAAGTATCTTGCCCTCTTGGTATTTATGTCACAGAAGCAATAATCTCAGGTGTGACTAGCACATTTAACATCCCAATTTTGGTATTTGTTCCACTGAAGTGTAAGGAAAAATATTTAGACACATGTGTGTGGCAACCCTGCAGCTTTTCACAAAACCAGAGACAACCTGTTTTGCTAAAATCCTCCATCACTGTTTTATCTTCAATTATAGCCTTCACATTTTAGGCTCATATCTTAGGCAATGTCCCCCTCTGTGGACTTTCTTTTCCTCTGTCATGTTTCTTAGAAAACCTGTTAGCTTCTCTTGAATATGTAAAATAGCATTGCTTGATTAGGATATGAACAACCTTGCTTGAATAAATGAACAACCTCGCTTGATTATATGAACAAACTCACTTGATTAGTATGAAGATAACCTTTGTGTTGAACATCCACATGCTTAGCTTGACTACTTCAAAGGTCAGACAGTTGTATGGAGGCAAATGAGAATGAGAATGACTGAATTAGGCAAGTTTTTGAATTTGAAATGTCACCTTATGACTTAATGATGCCTCATTCATACCCTATCATGACAATGATGACCGTGAGATAGGTAAGTACATTGAATTTGATCTCTAACTGACTCACCATACCCTTATCCTATCATTTCCTAACGGATTCTGAGAGATTCTAGATTAATTGACAAGACACTTAAGAAATTGCGCTTTTGTAGCACCCACAGTATATTTTTCGTAGTTTTCACTACGAAAGTATTAGTTCTTTCGTAGTGCAAAACCTCTTTTTTGAACTAACGACACTACGAAACGGAGGATTCTTGACTAATTGTAGAAATTTAACCCAAAACCTAATGGAATGACTTCTAAATGAAAAATGTGAGTATTTGATCATGGAATGGACCTCTAAATACTTTATTTGAATTCAATGATGACCTTTAAACTTATCAAAACTATGATGTACCCTTAACCAAATGCTAAAATGACTTTCAAACCCATTTTGAGACAATGATCAAAAACATAGTTGACATGATAATGTTTTGAAAATTTTTGGGTGATAACACCCCTCATCATATGCCAAGAGAAAAATGGATATGTGGAAGGGAGACAGACCCTTGATGGCATCATATTAACCCATGAAGTCATTCACTCTCTCAAAACCACCAAAAAACATGACATTCTTCTAAAAATTGACCTATCCAAACCTTTTAAAAAACTAAGTTGGGACTACATCAAAAATGTCCTCTTAGCCTTTGGCTTGAGTCACACCTGGGTCAAATGGATCATGAGTCTTATCACATCTCCCTTTTAGTCCATCATGGTCAATGGCATCCCCTATGCCACCTTCAACCCCTCAAGAGGCATAAGACAAGGGGACCCTCTATCCCCCTTCATCTTCACCATCATGGCAGAAGGCCTGGGTCACCTTATGAAGAACTCTATCTAGACTGGTGCCTTGCTTGGTTTACCTCTCCACAACCCACCTCCCTCCTCTTGCTAGAAATTTTTGGATCATAACTTGATCATGGGCTACCCCTCAGTCTAGGAAACCTATACCCTCAAAACCTTTCTTGACTCCTTTCCTAGAGCCTCAGGTATGTTGGAAATATGATGCAGAGTGTTTTCCATGATGGCAACCCACTGAATGAAGATGAAGACATGCGACTATTGACATGTGTTGTCCTTGATGGAAATCCACCTGATGAAGTTATTCTTGACTTGATGGACTTGGTAAATGATGTAAATATGATGTGACATGATGCTTGTTGATATTATGATGCTAAGAGTTGTCCTTGAAAGGAAACCCACTTGATGAAGATGATGACAACTTACTTGATGAAGTTGTGCTTGCTAGATTATGTTCTTGATGAGCTAAATATGATGTATCTACAGTGTGTACAGAAGGCAGTGAAGAAAAGAAGTCAGCATGTGCTAAATCTTGATGAAAAGAGTATGTCTCTAGGTATACGCGGATCTGTCTAAGGGAAATCGCGTATGCACGCGGAAAAGAACGTGCCAAGTCGCGTATGGGCTAAAGCGCTCTAAAAGTGCAAAACCAGGGGTAATCACCATGGTATTGACCCATTGTATTGGGTAATGATCCACCTAATTGACCCCGTCTAATGTAGTTTTGGGCTCATGGTATTGGTTTGGCTCATGGTATTGAAAAAGGGGCTCATGGTATTGAAAAAGGGAAAACCTATATAAGGAGAAGAATTTCATTGTGAAAATTATGGGTGTGGGTGCAAGATGTCTGAGCTTGAATGAATACTTCTCTCTGAAGTATATCTGAATGGAAAGGGTTACACTTGAATGATAAATCTGAATGTATGATGCACCAATGTTGAAGAAGGGGATCTAGATCTAAATTGCTCTTGTATTTGCTAGATCTGATTATGGAAGGCTTAGATCTGTGATGAGGCGAGCATCTAGGCGAACATCTGTCTGAAGCAAAAGGGTAGATCTGAACTGAATATCTGATCTGATGAAGTATGCTGCTCTGTAATGATTGAAGAACTATACGCTACTTCGCCGCGGAGGAAGCGCGTATATACGCAGCTTCAGCGAAGAGAAAGCGCGTATGCGCAATAAAATATACACTGAGGTATACGCTGTTTTGTGTGGACGGAAGCGCGTATATACGCGATATCAGTGAAGTAAAAGCGCGTATGCAAACTAGGGTTTGCTGAAGCAAGGGGTATGAAATATCTGATCTGTTCTGCTGTGTTTCTGCTATCTGATCTATGTTGATATGTATCTGTTGGTGATGTATGTTTGTGCTTAAAAGTATGGAAAGGGTCCAGTATGAAAATATGATGAAACGTGGCCTGCAAATGTTGTTCTATTGAAGTTGTTGGATCCAGTGTGAAAATTGATGAAACGTGGTCCAAGGTGGTGCTGAAGGTTGTAGCCTTCAGTCAGGGGGTCGTAGCTCCCTTCCAGGTGAGGCTGGTAAACGAGATCAGGGGGTCGTAGCTCCCTTCCAGGAAAGGCTGGTAAACGAGTCAGGGGGTTGGAGCTCCCTTCCAGGAGAGGCTGGTAAACGAGCGCAGGTGGGTGCCTGCGTGCTGGTCAAGTCTGCACCAGCACATATGTTGTAACATGTTTTCTCTATAATAAAAATATTGAAGGCTGAGCAACTGCAGCGGTGGTTTTCTCTCGATTTGGGTTTCCACCTAAAAATCCTGGTGTTCATGTGTGATGCTTTGTGTGATGGTTTATTCTGTTCTTACTGCACATGTTTACTGCTTATTGAATATCTGATGAATAAATGATGGAATGGTTTAAGTGAAGATTTAATGACATATCTAGATCTCTGTGTATATGCGAGTTTCATAAAGGGGATCCACGTATATACGCTAGTTTACTGAAGGAAAATAGCGTATGGGTTTTAAGGAATGAAAAAGTAAAAAGATTTGATTATGCATTAAATACTGATTCACCCCCCCTCTCAGTATTTTTCCCAACAATTGGTATCAGAGGAGGTTCTTCTGCAGAAGCTTGATCGCTTAAAGGAGATCCGTCGCAATGGGAAGTCAAGAAGGAGTAATGTCTATAAAGCCACCTCTATTCAATGAAAGCAATCTGACATTCTGGAAGGACCAACAAAAGCATATCTGCTAAATCTTGGTACAAAACTATGGGCATTCTTGAAAGGATGTGAACAAGAATTCAGAGAAGAAAAGGGTATTTTTGTGGATTCTCTAGAAGACAATAATCTTCTTGAAGAAATCACTCAACTCAAGGTAAGCCACAAAGAAAAGAACATAATCATAGAGACTCTTAAAAATCAGCTTGAAGCAGAAAGAAAACGCATTGAGGATTTGGAGTGTGAAGTAGTGAGTCTAAGGAAAGATAATGAGAAAGTGAAATCTCTCAATCTTAGATTTGCTAAAGGTTCAGAAACCTTGGATGAGATTATCAAGGTACAACAGTCTCCTCTTATAAAAACAGGTCTTGGATATACTGGGGAATCTTCCCAGACATCAGCACCAAATTTTCTAAAAGCAGCCACAGCTGGTTCTCTACATTCAGCCACTCAGCAGGGGAACAAAGGATCTTTACAGGTAAAGCATGATCATCTCAATTCAAGAAACACTAACAAGGAGATCTTTCAAAATGGCTACAACCAACAGGTAAATTCTAATAGAAGATTTCATGATCACAGAAATTTCTATTTCAATGGACAATGTTTCTCATGTCACAATTTTGGTCATAAAGTTGTTCAATGTGTTGCATATAAAACCATCATGACAAGAGAAGCAAGAAATAAAAGGATGGATATTGAACCAAAGAAGAACACCTATAACAACTTTTCTCCTCTTCAAAATGAAGTTGAATGTACTTACTGCAATAAATTTGGCCATTTAGAATCTGAATGCAGGAGCAAAGTCCAACCAAAACAGGATTTTCCTTCAAGTTCCAAAGTATGGAAAAAGAAGGAATTACAGGTTGAAAATTGTGGGATAGCGTTATTTGCAGAAGGTGAAGAAAATCAATGGTACATTGATAGTGGGTGCTCAAGACACATGAAAGGTGACAAAAGCAAACTTCTTTCATATAATGCTCTAGAAAAGGAAAAGAAAGTTACATTTGGAAATGATACTCCTGATGTAATTAAAGGAAAAGGGTCAGTATTTCTAAAAGAAAAGGTGAAGGCTAAAGATGTCATGTATGTTGATGGATTAAGGCATAACCTGTTAAGTGTTAGTCAAATGTGTGATCAAGGTGCAGAAGTGGTCTTCAGTTCCAAAGAATGTGTGGTTCGTGATCTTGATACAGGTAAAATCATTATAAAAGGAAAAAGAAATCCAAGCAACCTGTATGTACTAAACGGCATAGATCAATGTTACTTGAGCAAGTCTTCAGAAAATTGGCTATGGCATAGAAGGCTAGGGCATCTGAGTTTCTCTCAAATCAACAAAGCAAGCAGACTTCAAGCTGTTCGTGATCTTCCCAAGGTCAATCTTCCAGAAAGTACCATATGCAAATCTTGTCAATTTGGTAAGCAGACCAGAGTTAGATTTAATGCCAAAGAAGGATCATCAAGTAAGCCTCTTGAACTAATTCATACTGACATCTGTGGACCTATGAGGAAAAAGTCATTACGTGGAGAAGAATACTATATCCTATTTATTGATGATTACTCTAGAATGTGTCAAATCGCGTTTATTAAACACAAAGATGAAGCTTTTGAAAAATTTCAGAATTTCAAAGCACTGGTAGAAAATGAATTGGATTTAAAAATCAAGTGTCTTAGATCTGATCGAGGAGGAGAATATTCATCAAATGAATTCTTTGAATTTTGTGAACAACATGGGATTAAAAGACAATTCTCTGTAGCAGGCACTCCACAACAAAATGGTGTAGCAGAAAGAATGAATAGAACAATTGTTCAAATGGCTAGAGCTATGCTAGCTGATTCTGGCATTTCTAACATGTTCTGGAGTGAAGCAGCATTTACAGCTGTTAACATTCTCAACAAGGCTCATGTTCGGGTAAATAGTGACAAAACTCCATATGAACTCTGGTATGGTAATTCTCCCACTATGAAGCATTTTAAAGTTTTTGGAAGTAGATGCTTTATCAAAAATAATGATGAGAAGCTTGGCAAGTTTGAACCTAGATCAGATGAAGGAATACTTCTTGGTTACTCCTCTAGGAGTAGAGCATATAAATGTTACAATAAAAGACTTCGGAAGATTGTTGAATGTATTGATGTTATTATTGATGAGTCTCCTGCAGCTCCAAAAGAAGAAAAACAAACAACAGATGAAGACGATGATGACATATATCCTTCTACATCAAATAGGAATGATATAGATAGTGAACCCAATGAAGAACCCGAAGATGATTTATCTGAAAAATCTCCATCGAGATATGTTCAAAAGAATCATCCAGAATATCAAATTTTGGGAGAAAAGGGATGAGGTGTACAAACGAGGACTCTTGCGGGATCTTGTAGCTATCTAGCATTTCTATCCACTATCGAACCACAAAATGTCAATGATGCTAGCAAATATGGATATTTGGAATCATGCCATGGATGAAGAGCTTGATCAAATTGAAAAGAATGACACTTGGGATTTGGTACCAAGACCACATTATAAAAATGTCATTGGAACTAAATGGATCTTCAAGAACAAGTTAAATGAGAATGGGGATGTTGTAAAGAACAAAGCTAGACTAGTTTGCAAGGGGTATACTCAACAAGAAGCTATAGACTTTGAAGAAACTTTTGCTCCTGTAGCTCGAATTGAAGCCATAAGAATGTTTCTTGCTTTCTCAAGCTATCAACGAATCAAAGTTTATCAAATGGATGTTAAATACGCTTTTCTTAATGGTGATCTAGAAGAAGAAGTATATATATAACAACGGAAGGATTCATTTTGGGAAATGATGCAAATCTTGTTTGTAGACTTAAGAAGGCTCTATATGGTCTCAAACAAGCTCCAAGGGCTTGGTATTATCGTCTTGACAAATACCTTCATCAACAAGGATTTTCAAAGGGGTCTGTTGATAGCAACTTATACACAAAAGTTGAAAAATAAACTATTGATTGTGGTTGTATATGTTGATGATATCATATTTGGGAGTAACGAAGAATCTATGAGTCAAAAATTTGCTTCTGTCATGTAGCAAGAATTTGAAATGTCTTTACTTGGGGAACTAACATTCTTTCTTGGTTTACAAGTGCATCAAACTGCAGATGGAATATTCTTATCACAAGCAAAATATCTCAAGCAAATTCTGAATAACTATGGCATGGAAGAATGCAAGCCTGTAAGTACACCAATGATAACCGGATGCAATCTCAGTTCTCATGATGATTCTCCCATGGTGAATCAACCAGAATATAGATCAATGATAGGAAGTTTACTTTATCTCACCGGGACTAGACCGGACATTATGCATGCTGTTGGGATTGTTGGACGATTCCAAGCTAATCCAAAAGAGTCTCATCTTCAGGCTGTCAAAAGAATATTCAAATATCTTCAAGGAACTCAAGACTTTGGACTATGGTATCCAAAGAATGTTGATCTTACTCTTCATGCTTACACTGATGCAGATTGGGCTGGAAATGTTGATGATCGGAAAAGCACTAGTGGTGGTGCATTCTATATGGGGGCCCGGTTAGTATCTTGGTTTAGCAAGAAGAAAAGCTCTATTGCCTTATCTACAGCAGAAGCAGAATATGTGGCTGCCGCATCATGTTGCACTCAAATTCTCTGGATGATGAAAACCTTACAAGACTT
This sequence comes from Pinus albicaulis, assembly GCA_034641835.2. Classification (NCBI taxonomy): domain Eukaryota; kingdom Viridiplantae; phylum Streptophyta; class Pinopsida; order Pinales; family Pinaceae; genus Pinus; species Pinus albicaulis. The sequence continues at coordinate 1,451,814,222 of CM076577.1, read as the reverse complement.
TCAAATCAAATGTTCACCTCCTATCTCCATTATGTGTGACAATACAAGTGCCATCAGTATCTCAAAAGAATCACATTGTCATTCGAAGACCAAGCACATTCCCATCAAATATCATTTCCTACGAGAACAAGTGCTTGAGCAAAAAGTGAAGTTGGAGTATGTTCCCTCGAAGAACAAGTTCTTGATATATTGCAAACCTCTCTAATAGTAGTTCGAGCATCCCAGATAGAATACCATAGGTGTTCTGCGCGAGTCAAAAGAACAAATCTGCATAAATTTTAGAAGATGGCTTGGGATACACGGGTTTCCTGAAACACAGTCGCGTATATACGCGAGTTCATGCACATAAAACCGCGTATGTATGATTGCTGACAAATTTTTGGCTGGAGTCAGCTTTGTTCAGCACAGCTGCAGTGCTGTTTGGTATCTCTGATACTGTTTGGTATCTCTGGTGGTGTTCCAGTTCTCATAATTCTATTCTAAATGTTTTGATAAATATGCCTTGATGATTTGTTGGTGAAAGTGGTCAGGATGCACAAACTAAGGGGGAGCCTTAGTCACTTGAAAAGGATGCTTGGATGCACAGATTCAGGGGGAGCAGTGACATTGCTAAGTATAATGCATTGTTGGCATTATGGTGGTTTTGAAATATGTTCTCTTTCTGGAGGACCTTCTGGTGTTGGTTATGAAAAGTCATATTTGTATCTTGATGAAAAGGCCATTGTAATTTTCAGTCATGTAAGGACTTGTCAAAATTTGTAAACCCACTTGGTTGGGTAGCTGAGTCACTTTTTGTAAACCCACTTGGTTGGGTAGCTGAGTCAAATTTTTGTAAACCCACTTAGTTCAGGTAATTGAGTCTATGTAAATCCACTTGGATGGATCTTTGATGTAAGTATGAGTCATTGGTGATAGGAAAGTCATAGAGTCATGTACTTCATTGAAAATATGTTTTTTGAAGATTGACATGGACTCGAGAACTGGTCTCGAAGGTATACATCATATACGATATATTGGTTTGGATCTGCCCTTTGCCCTTGATGTCAAAGGGGGAGAGTGACATGGTGTTTGAATGCGGATAATGGTGTCAAAGAATTGGGAGAGTGACATGGTGTCAATGTACTTATCTGTTGTGGTAACCAAACACCATCGTGGTTGCCATCAAGTCCAAAGGGGGAGATTGTTGGAAATATGATGCGGAGTGTTGTCCTTGATGGCAACCCACTGAATGAAGATGAAGACATGCGACTGTTGACATGTGTTGTCCTTGATGGCAATCCACCTGATGAAGTTATGCTTGACTTGATGGACTTAGTAAATGATGTAAATCTGATGTGATATGATGCTAAGAGTTGTCCTTGAAAGGCAACCCACTTGATGAAGATGATGACAATCCACTTGATGAAGTTGTGCTTGCTAGAATATGTTCTTGATGAGATAAATATGATGTATCTACAGTGTGTACAGAAGGCAGTGAAGAAAAGAAGTCAGCATGTGCTCAATCTTGATGAAAAGAGTATGTCTCTAGGTATACGCGGATCTGTCTAGGGGAAGTCGCGTATGCACGCGGAAAAGAACGTTCCAAGTCGCGTATGGGCAAAAGCGCTCAAAAAGTGCAAAACCAGGGGTAACCACCATGGTATTGACCCATTGTATTGGGTAATGATTCATCTAAATGACCCCGTCTAATGTAGTTTTGGGCTCATGGTATTGGTTTGGCTCATGGTATTGAAAAAGGGGCTCATGGTATTGAAAAAGGGAAAACCTATATAAGGAGAAGAAATTCATTGTGCAAATAACAAGTGTGGGTGCAAGATGTCTGAGCTTGAATGAATACTTCTCTCTGAAGTATATCTGAATGGAAAGGGTTACACTTGAATGATAAAATATGAATGTATGATGCACCAATGATGAAGAAGGGGATCTAGATCTGAAATGCACTTGTATCTACTAGATCTGCTTATGGAAGGCTTAGATCTGTGATGAGGTGAACATCTAGGCGAACATCTGTCTGAAGTAAAAGGGTAAATCTGAACTGAATATCTAATCTGAAGAAGTATGCTGCTCTGTAATAATTGAAGAACTATACGCTACTTCGCCGCGGAGGAAGCGCGTATATACGCGGCTTCACTAAAGAGAAAGCGCGTATGCGCAATGAAATATACACTGAGGTATACGCTGGTTTGTGTGGACGGAAGCGCGTATATACGCGACATCAGTGAAGGGAAAGCACGTATGCAAACTAGGGTTTGCTGAAGCAAGGGGTATGAAATATCTGATCTGTTCTGCTGTGTTTCTGCTATCTGATCTGTGTTGATATGTATCTGTTGGTGATGTATGGTTGAACTTAAAAGTATGGAAAGGGTCCAGTATGAAAATATGATGAAAAGTGGCCTGCAAGTATTGTTCTATTGAAGTTGTTGGATCCAGTGTGAAAATTGATGAAACGTGGTCCAAGGTGGTGCTGAGGGTTGTAGCCTTCAGTCAGGGGGTCGTAGCTCCCTTCCAGGTGAGGCTGGTAAACGAGATCGGGGGGTCGTAGCTCCCTTCCAGGAGAGGCTGGTAAACGAGTCGGGGGGTCGTAGCTCCCTTCCAGGAGAGGCTGGTAAACGAGCGCAGGTGGGTGCCTGCGTGCTGGTCAAGTCTGCGCCAGCACATATGTTGTAAGATGTTTTCTCTATAATAAAATATTGAAGGCTGAGCAACTGCAGCGGTGGTTTTCTCCTGATTTGGGTTTCCACCTAAAAATTCTGGTGTTCATGTGTGATGCTTTGTGTGATGGCTTATTCTGTTATTACTGCACATGTTTATAGTTTATTGAACATCTGATGAATGAATGATGGAATGATCTAAGTGAAGATTTAATGACATATCTATATCTCTGTGTATACGCGAGTTTCATAAAGGGGATCCGCGTATATACACTGGTTTACTGAAGGAAAGTAGCGTATGGGTTTTCAGGAATGAAAAAGTAAAAATTTTTGAATATGCTGTAAATACTGATTCACCCCCCCTCTCAGTATTTTTCCCAACAAGGTATAGAGGTCAACCTTGACAAATCACATATATTCTTCTTCCATACCCCCCCTCAAATCCAACGTACTATCGCCTTCATCCTTGTATTATCTATTGCTTCTCTTCACTCTAAATACCTAGGAGATCCGTTAACTGAATCTGCGATCAATGACTCCTCCTAGAGATCTATGCTAGATAAAAGGGAAACCCACCTCTCCAACTAGACTCATTGCACCCTCAACATTTCCAACCATCTTGTCCTCATTAAGTCCTTCTTGCAATTTCTCCCTGTCTATCTCTTCTTAGTCCTAGCTGCTCCCAAATGGGTCATAAAAGCCACGCGAAATCTGAAACAATCGTTTCTACGGGGAGGCACCAAAGGAAAGAACAAATGGGCCTTAGTCAATTGGAAGGATGTTTGCGCCCCTAAACGTCAGGGAGTTTTAGGACTTCAGGATCTTGAGCACAACAATACCATAATGGGAGCCAACATTTGGTGGAAATGGGTCTCCAATCCCAACACCCCATGGGACAACCTATGGGCTGCCAAGTATGAGAAGTACTCACTAAATTAGGATCCCATTAGGTACAAATTAGATCTCGTTGGTTCCCAAATTTGGAAAGAAGCTAGAAATCAGAAAAGTATAATCCAAAATCACAGCTTCTAGGAGCTATGAAATGGCAACCAAGCCAGATTCTGGGAGGAATCCTGGCAACAGATGCCAAGCCTCTCCTCCATCCTCCATAGACCTCTATGTAGTGCAACGCTTAAAGGTAGGAAAAGATAGAAGGTTTAAGACTTTTGGATGGATGACATCTCCTAATGTTACAGGCAATGGCTTCACACAAGAAGATGGAAAGAAAATTGGAACAATTAAATCCACACAGAAATCTAGGAGGATCTCAGCATAAAAAGAAAAATCAAGGTAAAAATAGGACCTGACATCCTTGGTTGGGGGCATATGCCCTGTGGAACCTACTCAACCAAGGAAGCTTACAACATCCTTCATCAACAGGATCCTAGACCAGCCAACATCATCTGGAAAAAGATATGGTAAGCCAACCTGTGGCACAAAATAGCTACTTTCCTGTGGTTGCTCAGTAAACGACACATCCTCACATGGGAGAATATTTTGAAGAAAGGGTTCATAGGACCATCCAAATGTCTGGTATGTCAAGACAAGTCGTAAACCATCGACCACCTATTGGACCAATGTCCTATTGCCAATTTCCTATGGGAAACAATTGTTGTCTTATGTCTTCATTCCAATTGAGCCAGAGGTAACATCATTAACACCATCAACATCTGGCAAGACAATCCTTACACCAGTACCCTTCTGAATATACTATGGCATATCATTTTGAGTATCCTCATCTAGAACATCTGGAAGGAATGAAACAACAACATATTCAAGGAAAAGGCCTCCACTCCTGAACAGCTATGGGACAGAATTCACAGCAACCTAACTGAAACTCTAGCCTTACACGCTTGGAGTCAAGAGGACCTTCCCACCGTGGCAGCAGAACGTCACATATGGAACAACTGGCACATGAGTCTAAACACTTCCTTGGATATCAATCCCAAAAGCATTGGCAGAACTCCTTCTCCAGAAACTTGGTCTTCTCCCCCCAAAGACTTCTTCAAATACAACTTTGATGTTGTGTCCAAAGGAAACCCTGGTAATGCAGGCTTTAGCGGCATCATCAAGAACTCACAGGGAGATCCTCTCAGAATCTACTACAAGAATATAGGATGGGATAGAAACAATTCAGGTGAGATGGAAAGACTAATACAGGCGATTCAAATTGCCATCGAATTCAACTACTTCCCTCTGGAAATGGAGGGAGACGTACAAATCATTACGATTTTTTCCACCAGAATCCTTCAAGGAAGAGCCTCCTCAAAATTTTCCAACAGCTGGAGACTCTCATACAAGCTTAAGGTGGTGGAACTACTACTTCACAACCAGAGAGCCATAACTTTTAGTCATGTGCGCAAAGAATCCAACTCTGTTGCAGATCTTCTTGAAAATAAAGGGGTGGAATGAAATGGTGCTTTGCATCAAACCACTCTCATACAGGCTGAGGAGGTTTCTCTTAGAAAGAACTATCTCACTCTCATTCAAAAGGATAAACACCCCCCAGATGCGGGTGACAAAATAGAAATGAGTGTTAATCACATCCCACCCCTCCTAGATAACAAATTCTCCATCACAGAGTTTCACCCGTAATGGATCCAATTACCGTTAGCCTCTTGCATGCACCCAACAGTACCAGAAATGATGACAAGAGGATAGGTCCTGCGTCACCCTTCCCTGAACATCACTTTGCAGTGACCAAAATTCATGTCCACCATGATTAGCCAGTCTCGCAGCCATGTCTCTGCTCCCGAGCTTATATAGGCTCTTAATTATTGCACATAGATACGTATGAAGGACACTCATTTCCATCATCACAGATCTCATCCCCACACCTTTGAAATGGTTAAACATCTACCCCTTTTCTCACTCAACTTGTTTCCTTTGTACTTTTATCCCCTCTCTCCGCTCTGGTTTCTCACCAACCTCAATCGGCTGCAAAGCCCTTGCCCTAGCGAGGGGTTGCAAAGTCTCCATCCTGCAAATCTGCCTCCCATTTACTTCTTCCTTCTTAGACCCTATTTGATTCTTTGCTCCTACTATCAGCCCTGTGTGATCCTTTTCCTCCTGACCTACTCACCCCTTCCCAGATGCGCAATGGCTGCCAGAATCCACTAGTGCACTATCCGTGGTGGTCAAAGAGAGGATCTCCCAAGACGTTATCATCACAAAGAAGACAATATTCTCAATTCAATCAATGGCTCCTCCTCCAGCACTTTTTCTAGCCAATGTCCTGCTCCTGAGCAGTGCGCAGAATCCTCCAGGAAAGCTACATAGAGATGTGGTTATGGTACTAGGAGGTCCACCTTCTCCCCTCAGTCGCAATCTCCACATTGCGATAATATCCCTCTAAAGGCTTCTGAGAATGATGATGAGGACATGGACATATGGGTCATGGACTCCTATGGCATCTGGACGCGGGCTCCCGATGGCATTGACCCGGACTCCCCCATTCTCTATGCTCCAGTGAGAACTCCCAAGCATATTGTGGCCGATAGGGAAGTTGTTGCTGCACAAGCCCCAGCCTGTCCTATCGAGGAGGAGAACCCCTATAACAATTATGAAGATGATGTGCAATGTCTACACAGTTGCTCAGTTTTCCTCTTTTTTTTTCAAGTTCACCCTTAGGGCTTTGCTGTAATCATTTTCTTCGTGCTATGTAGATATGTCAGCGCTACTATGCATAATGTACTGCTCATTTCTAAGTTTTGTCTGGGGTGGTTTCCTGCCCTGAGGTAGCCCAGAAAAAGTGTTTCAAAGGCTAGGATTGGCTAAGCACAGCTTGCCATCTCAACCTGTAGCATATGTAACTTTATGTTTTCGAAATTAATAGATTAGCCCAACTTACAAAAAAAAAAAAAAAAACCTTTATGATTTGCGATGTGTGGGGAAATGGGAACCATTGCCATATGGCGGAGTTTTATGAATTTGTGGAAGGTTTAAAGTGGTAAGTGTTATGGAATTTATGTGATATCAAGATATATAAAAATGTTGCAATGGATGCAAAGCGAGGGTGGAACTGCTAAGGTAGGGCTTGACTTACCTTATCGCAATTAAAGTAACTATATTGTGGGTGCTCACAAATGTAAAGCTAATGCGATGCGATACAGTAAATGCAATGATCAGGGAATGAAAATAAATTAAAGTGTAAAGGTGGAATGGTAAGTTAAATTATTTTCAATAAAAAATGAAATGAAAAGGGAAGTGTGATGGGTAAAATGGGTCCCACTTCATCATATTTTGTCTTTTGAAAGGTTTGTAAGAGATGGTAATGTAAATGATTTGGAGTTTTGGTCTACGGGGAAAAATATTTTGAATTTATGGGATTATATGAATGTAGAAGGAGTCCAAAAGGGAATTACAACAAACAATGATAACAAGTCTTTCATTGTTCTACACAATTTTTACCTATTTGGGAAAACGAACAACAGAGCATAACTCACTCATACAAACTTGGATTTTGATGAAACGAGTTGTGTTGGAATCCTGGTGACCAGATCTATCCATCTGATGTGGTCTAAAGATTTTTTGGGATTTTTCATTTTTTAGCTAAAAACTAAGCTCCTGACTAGTTAATCTATAGAACAAAATGCATTATAATATAATGTAAAAAAAATTCTACGAAACACTATAAGTGGTTACGTTTGGCTCCTTGAACTATTACCTAAGTTACAATACCAAATTTATTGAGTAATATTCATAATTATCATGTGTCTAGCCCCTTTTCCAATAATATTGCGGCCCAACATGACATCTTCTTAAATAATTGTGGTTAAAACATGAATGTTGACTTTTAGGTGGCATGAATACATATTCTAACTGAGGTTATTCTTGATTTTTTTGAAAGGTATGTCTTCGTCGAATAACACTAATGGCTCCCGCACTTAAGAAGTAAAATCACATCCCTAAAAAATCTTGTTTTATGCTTCAAGCTACTTCCAAAATGTTTCTTCAACCTAGGAAGCACTAGTAAAAATGGTCCTCTAAGTTAGTTTATCCACTTCTTCCACTATAAGATCATCAATATGGATCAAAAACAATATAATGATCTAATTTGAATCATACTTGAGGTATAAACCATTTAGCGTTACTTGGAAGTCGGTATATGAACTTAATATGCCAAATCTCATGGTGTGCTTATCTTGTAGTTATGGTCCTCTTTTATAAAATTGTATCCTCTATAAACCCTATCTGATCATTTTGTGCTAATTCCTCTTCAGAAGATACAATCTATTCATTTTCCTTATCTAGCATGGAATGGTCACAAGGTTTTAGATTCTTTACATTTATCACCAAGTAAATTTCCATGTATGGTAGACTCAGTCTATAGGCATTAGCTCCCACCTTTTCCAATATCTCAAAGGGACTATTTTCTCTCCAAAATGTCATTTTTTCACACTCTTTTCATTTATTTTCCTTCATTTTTTTACCATATTCTACAGCTCCATAACCTTACATTAAGATCATTTTCATGGTTATATATAGATTTAGACATATTATTTTCCAAAGAATTTATTTTTGGATTTTAAGTGAATTTATGATTAAATATTATAAAAATAACATGTTTTCACTTATATATAAAAGTTGGATGAGTTTTGTGATATTTGTAAGCATATCTGAAGATTCCAAGAAAGTCACATTTGGCCGCTTAGCCTTAAATTCGAATTTCCTCTTCAAACTCTTGAAGATTTAAGGAAGATTTGAGATCACTATTTTAGCACATTTAATGGAGAAGAATTATGGAAGCTCTAATAAGTGTTTCCTATCAAATCTATTAGATATTTGTGAGAGGATTTGTAGTGATAATTATCTCCTAATTTTAGAAAATTGTTTGTACCTCCTTGAGCGAAAAGTGGGTATTTTGAATTTATTAGTCACTTATTCACTTCTGAAAGAAACTTTTGTATAAATATGAGCAATTTATTCATTGAGAAGAGGAATAAGGGAGAACTAATTTATAATTTGTAATCTGAATACTTGAAAAAATAACTTTGTAGCTAGACTTCAATATTTTTGAGCTTGTTGACTTAATACATGATGTTATTCTAATTTTCAGCTTCTAGTGTGCTTGTTAAACGTTGGAGACCCCCATTTGTTCAGCATCTTTGGTCTCTCCTTTATTTTTTTATAGGTGTAGATTCAATTGCTTTCATAGGCTATATTTCAATTGCTTTCATAGACTATATTTCATTTATTTTCATAGACTGAATTTCAAATACTTTCATAGATTAAGTTTCCATGCTTTCATTGATTTATTTTACATGTTTTCATAGATTATATTTACGTTATTTAATATATTAAATTTCAAATGCTTTCTTAGATTAAATTTCCATTGCTTTCCTAAAATAATATTTCTATCACTTCCCTAGATTATATGTCCACTCCTTTCCTAGATTATATTTCTATCACTTTCATAGACTAAATTTCCTTTCATGTCAGTTTATTTTCTTTCATAGAATATACTTTCCCTTCATGTCCATTTACATTTGATAGAATTAGAAACTTAATTATTGCATATATTTTATCGCGCAGTCCTTTGGTAAACCTTCCCATGCTTGGGAGGTATTTTTGTTTTCTTGATTCATGAAAATGGTCAGGATGACATAGGTATGATGCACACATAAAAATATATGCTAAAGGAAGTTGCATATCAAGCATGTAGTCTAAAATTTTTCCATAAGGCCTTATGTTACAAATTTTTAAATCTCATGAGGGTTAGTGATCCAAGATCTTTAGCTTTCAGATTTATTAAATAATTACATGTAAAATTGCATCTTAACCATGAAACTTAAAAGGCATGAACATAAGAAGAGAGAAAAACCTAAAATCATGCAAAACAGACAAGCAATTAATCTTGGAGTTCATCCAGGAGGCACTACGTCTTCGAGCCCTGCTCATTCAGTGGGGAGGCCCTCTTTCATTAAGTGACAAATAAAATGAAAGTACAAGCAGTAATGAAAAATTACACCCTTATACCTCCATAGCTGAAAGTGCCCCAAAATTGGAGACCTGTGATGAAGAAATGGAAAACACCATTGGCTTCGTGGTATCGAGAGGTGTAGAATCCATATAAAATTTCCCAATTTTAATGCTAGACAAATATGGCTCCTCTATAAATGGGCTCAGTTCATGGTTCCACCCCCCTTCTGCAAGGCGTTCAAGATTTCACTCTGTCTCGTACTCCATGTTTCTCTTTGCCTTCCTAGGTGCATCTCTTGACTAAGGGTTTAAATAAAAATTGTTGGGAAGATAAATCAATGAAAATATGTTGGTGTATTGGTTTAGATCCAAGTTAATAGGGATAATTTCGGGTGGTCAAAACCCACCTCCTTTGAAATAGAGTCGTGTTTGGTGTTTTAAAAACCAAGGCATTTTTAAATGGGGGGAGGGCACGCCTTGGGTAGCCCGTGCAATAGTCCCGCCAACGTGGTATTATATCTGGAGCGTTATAGTTTTATTATAACCATATGTTACAAGTCACATTGCATAATCATTGGAGTGGGGAGTTGGTTGGAGTTTGTTTAGGGTTCTACTCGCGGACTTCCCGGCTACTAAGCCAAGCAGGTTTTACGGTGGTAACATATATAAAATACATATGTTGTAATATTTTTTATAACGTATGCGGATGGGTTCTATGGGGTCTGGCTGGGGTCATGGCCCACTGAACTTAGTTATATATATATATATATATATATATATCCAACCAAACATGTTTAAAAATTCGGTTTATAGGCGTTAGAGGACATTTTAAGTATCCCACAATTTCGCTCAGAATCCGGCTAGAGCTAGCCAAAATTTGGCGGCCAGGTTTCAGCGAAATTTCTCCTTCTTTAACCTGCCATGTCATTCTCGTCAACTCAAAACTTTGATTGCCTCTAACTTTTGCATACGAGCTCTTTTTGATGAATCGTTCACATTGTTGCAATCAGGATGACAAGATCTTCAAATTGACATCGAGTTTGCCACATTTTTGACACTTTGATTTTTGAGCATTCTCCTTAAGCCACTTGTACTTGGACTTGTACAATCCTCCTGGATCATTCGTCCCCACTGAGGAGATTTTGGACTACCAAAAGCATTAACACACCCAACACACTGCTTGTTTGTTCAAAACGACACTTTCAATCACCTGCACACAAATATGGTACATCATTTGCAACCATGTACATACCACACATGACTCAACAACCCCTTACTTCAAAATATTTTATAGCACACACTCATTTCCAACTATTATATAAAAATAATAAATACCTCAACTACTGATAAGGAAAGGCCAAAACATGATCGTTGTGTTTCGAAGTGATGGGAAACACACTATCATGTTTACATTTACTTGCAATGTCTGATTTACAACTATGGCCATAACAATATACTACCTCTAAAAAAACCAACTTAATAAACGAAACCTCCATGAATGTGGTGGGCTCATTTGTTGAACATGTTCACCTTTTGGCTCCTCTAACGATGATTTCGGGGCACGGATCATTAGACACATGGCTTGTTGGTGTCCCACTTCATTGCAATGACTACAATGATTGTTTTTCCTCCAAAATTTCCACGTTGCCTTCGAGCGCTCCCCCCTGTAGTTACTCCGATAAGCTTTCATGGAACCTTCACTTTCGCTGGACTATGAGGAAGTGATTTCATCATCTGTCGTTGGCTGGTCACTAGTTGTGTTGGAGATTTTTCCCACTTCCTTCCTGGTGTATTCGAGTCATCCATGTGTTACACAAGAATTTGTCACTGTCCCTGTACTCCTTATTACTCGATCCTGGAGGACCCATATAGTGACCCTTGTGTAATTTCCAAGCACGGAATACATACCCTTGAACCACATTTTTTCTGCCAATTCATCTCCCTTTACAAATTTTCTCGAAGATCCCTATAAAAACCTGATTTTAAAGGTTCGTGCTTTGTCTTAGTGGTTGACTCACGCCAATAGCAGAGATTTGCATTGAGATCCTTGCGGATCGGCGCTCTATCTTTAGGTCTGCCTGCACTGATCATATTTTGAAATTTTTTTAAATAGGAACGAAGCTTCCATGACTAGAAGATTCACGAAGCAGAGAGATGGAAGTTTGTTTTGAGGATATGCTGAGGAATCCCCCTTTGGGATTCTTGTTCCCATCAAATAGGAACTACTCCAAAGGATAATATTTATTCCCATTATTTGAGGGCCCATATCCTCCTCCTCCATTGTCATATAAGGAGACCTCTTGCAACTCTGCTACCTTATTTAGCTCGTTAGAAGCGACAATCATAGAGAGAAGAAGAAATTATAGCTTTGGGAGAATAGAGCAGACTGTGATTGTTTTTGTGTGTTAGGAACATAGTGAGATCTTAGACCTTTTTGTATGAGGGTGTCACAAACATGCTTGGATATGGACCTGCCAAAGGAGAGCCTCAACATCAAGGCTTGGTTATAAAATCCCCTTGTCTTTATCATAATAAAATGAAACTGACGTTTATCTTCCACTCTTGTTTACATTTATAATGAGATTTCTAACATTCCTTGATCAGTTAGATAGTTTGTAATTGTTTTATGTTTGTCGTGATTTTATGCTTGTCGTGGTGTCTTGACTATCTGTACAGGTAATCGAACATTGGTAGCAGCGTATATAAAGCTTGAGAAGAGCGACACATCAAGAAGCTTCGACGGAAGACAACAAAATAGCATCAGAACAACGTAGTTCATCTTCCTTGCATTCAATTTCATTTGCAATCTGGGAAGGTAGATGTTAGTATGTTCCCATATTTTCTAGACCCACACTAGGGCTAGAGGGATCGCCTCTGTCCGCAGAGGGGATTTTCCTGCACACAAATTGGTGACTCCACTAGGGAGGTTCCTTTGAGTTTGTCACTCTTTGAGGTCTTATTCATTCGATGAGTTTAGTCAAACAACCATTTCCCTATTTCTTCCTATGTTTTCCATCAATTACAATATTTTAGTTTTTTCTTGAAGTGGTGAGTCTGGTCCTGGTTAGGGGAAATTATTTTTTTTTTCTTTTTCAGAAATTGGCACTTTTATTTAAGTGATAGTTGCGCCGATCTGGCCAATAATTGCTAGTTGTCAGTTATACAGTCACACCAATCGGGCTTTCGGCGCTAGTTTCAGCCCCAAAAGTCATTCCCATTCTTCTGTGTGTAAAAAATTAAGGTTTTTTCCCTAATTCTTTCACGATTGTGTCTTGCCATTATAGTCTTTTTCTCTACATGATTTACATTTCACCCCTTCACTCAAGTTGGTTTGATTGGCTCGTTGGTTTGGTTTTTGGTTGTTTTTTTTATTCCTTCTGTTGGGACTTGTTAGGATATTTTGACACATAGGAAATAGTTAAGAATAACTTAGTCTAGTGTAGATTTAGGTAAAGAATTTTTATTTACCATGTATATTTGTAACTTATAATTTGATGGTCACAATTTGTAGTGATCCGACGATTATCTCTCTCCTCAGTATTAATGACACTTGATCTGTGGCTTAACACTCGATTGGTCCATGAACTCTATTTAAAGAGCATGGAGGGTCATTTTTAGGTTAACCATTTATGAGAGAAACATATGTAAATTTTCTTTTATATTAATAAATTCCCTGAAGTGGCCGCGTTGGCTCAGGGCGTGGATTGTTTCCCTCTTTGAGGGTTTTAACCACGTGATTATACTGGTGTACTGATTTCTGATCTGTTTGTGAGCGGTGACTTTTGGTTCTTGATCTATGGAACTTACCCTATAAATTCCTACATGGTATCAGAGCTATTTTGAGGACCACATCCGTTGTTGATCAAAATCTGAAGCCGGTTTGACTGCATGCGAATGCCGTTTTGTATATATACTATTTCTAAACATTTTTGGGCTCGGAAAACTGCTCGGTTGTGTATGGAGCATCTGTTACAGTGAGGAACGCCTTTCGTTTCATGCGAAAAGGTTTCTGGCTACCCAAGTTATGTCAGTTTAGATCTGGAGGTATAAATCATATATTTTGCAGTTATATTTGTTAATAGTTCTGCTTATTTCATTTTTTTTTATGTATTAAGGTTTTATTTATTTGTTGGATCTATACCCTCTTCTTTGTGTATGCTCTTTGTTGTGCACTCTGTGTGATCTTGGAAAATCAGAAACATGAAAAAGGGATTTTTTTTGCTACATATGCTCTTTCCACGTGTCTCTGTGTGATCTCGGGAAATCAGAAATAGTGAAAAAAGTGATAGTTGTCGGTAGGGCTAACCGAGAATCTAACATTCTTCCATAAGGCTATGCATTTTGTTTCTTCTTTTGCTCATTTTTGGTGCAAGAAAAGGCACGCAAATCTCCCATAATAATAATAATAATAATATTAATATTTTAAATAACAATAATAATAATAATCCCCCCTTCCTCCTTTCTAAAATAACATAATCCTTTTACTATCTCACTTGGTGAGGGGTTAGTTTATGAGAATAGAGATCTTGGGTTCATTTCTAATTCTCAAGCTTCTTTTGTAAAAAGTTTTTGTTCGAAGGAGCGGAATTGTTTTTTAAAGAGCCGCACTTCATCCCGTTCCCGTAACTATTCGACATCTACAACTCAGTTTTTTTCAAAAGGCATAACTTCTTCATCCAGAAGCCGTTTTTCAAGACGTCTTTTTTAAAACGGCCTAATTTTTCAAGATATTTCCATTGGAGTAGTTAGTTTCAGTTTTTCTTAGCTTTAGTATTTAAAAAAAAAAATTGGAAAGTGCATGCCTGGTTATTCTTAACAACACCAATTATTTCCAATGGCTACCTCACATGGTAGATATACTTATAAGTAAAGGGATTTATCGAATAGCCATAGGGCTAGAAACTAAACCTTCTGATGATGATAATGCTGTTAAATGGGAAAGTAAAAAAGATCAAGCAAGAGGGTTGATAGAAATGTCCATTGCTCAAGATCTTTGAATACATATCCTTAACATTGACACCCCTCATGAAGCCCTGGACAAGATAAATACTGTATTTGGCATTCAAAATAAAATTAGGGCCCATCAACTTGAAAATGAGTTGCTTAATTTGGACCCCAATAATTTCTCCTCTATTGAAGATTTTTTGTCCAAATTCAAGACCCTCGGAGTTCTTTTAGAAGGTTGTAAGGTCAAAAAGGAAGATGGTAGCCTCATCTATTGCATTCTTACTAAGCTTGGATCTGCATACTCTGTATTTTTTTTCGCCTTCCATTCCACTAGATAAGCCATCATTTCTTTAGGAACCATCTACAAGAATCCCTCTTTTGATGCCTTTTGTGATTCTCTGATAAGAGAACAAGGAACAATTTCACACCTTGGTCTTATCACTACTGGAAACACTTCTAAGAAAGTCTTAGCAGCCCAAAAAAAACCATATCAAAAGAATCCTAAGAAGCAGTATCCTAAAAAATATGGTCCTAAACCAAACAAGGGTCCTAAGAAATTTCAGCCACACACTGAAAAAACAACTCACCAAAATGATAAGGCATATAAAAATAAAGGAAAGAAGACAGATAGACATTGCAACTTTTGCAATTGTGATGTTCATTTAGAGTCCAAATGTTTTAAGAAGATGGAAGCCTTAGAAGTAGCAATGAAGAAGCACAACATTAATTTGGAGCACTCTTCACCTTCATCTTCAGGCATGTCACTTTCTGCTTGTGGTTGTCAAGCATCAAGATCTGGTTATGCATTAAATATATCTTCTTCTTCTCCTTATCATGAGTGGCTCATTAATTCTGGAGCTTCTTACCGCATGGCTAAAAATAAATCCATGTTTTCTTCTTTAAATCATTGTAACACCAAACATATTTATGTTTTTGATGATAGATCTCTTAGTGTTGTAGGATATGGAACCATTCATATAGATAACGGTCAGTTTAATGATGTAATATGTGTTCCTACCTTGTCATGCAACCTTCTTGTTCCTACCTTGTCATGCAACCTTCTATCTGTTTATCAGATAACTCATTCAGGTGAAGGGAAAATAGTAGGATTCTCACCTCATGATGTTTTAATTAAGGACCTCAAAGATCCTAAACATATTTTAGCTACTGGCATTGCTGATGATTCCACAAGATTGTATAAGTTTGACAACTTTGGGTCATCATCTCTTCCCTATGTTTTTGTTGCTCATAATGATGATGTCAGCAAAATTTGGCATGAGCGATTTGGTAACTTAAACTATCACTCCCTTCAAACTCTATGTAAGGAAAATATGGTGATGGGCCTTCCTATGGTATCTTGCCGAGATGGTGTTTTCTCCGGATGTGTACTCGGAAAACATCAACAGGATAGTTTTGACAAAAATGCCTCCTGGCATGCTTCAGCCCCTTTGCAGCTTGTGCACAATGATCTATGTGGTCCACTTCCTATTGTTTATTTCTCTAGTTGCAAGTACTTCTTAACCTTCATTGATGATTTTTATAGACGCACTTGGGTATATTTCTTAAAACTCAAGAGTGATTTTTTTAACATGTTCTTGGCCTTTAAGGCCTTTGTTGAGAAAAAATATGGACATCAAATTCTTAAGTTAAGATCAGACAATGGCGAAGAATATGTTAACAAAAAATTTATCAACTTCTGCACTAAGCATGGAATTCAATTGCAACATATTGTTCCATATACTCCACAACAAAATGGTGTAGCTGAAAGGAAGAATCACACCTTAAAAGAAATGGCTAATTGTATGCTTCAATCTAAAGGACTTGTTCTCAATTTTTGGGCAGAAGCCATTAACTGTGAAAATTACATAGTAAATCACACTCCTACTAAGGTTTTAAAGAATATAACTCCAGAAGAAGATTGGAGCTCAATCAAACTAGATGTAAGTCACTTTTGTGTTTTTGGAAGTGATGCTTGGGCCCATATTCCAGATGCAAAACATAAATCCTTAGAACCTAAGAGTGAAAAAATGATTTTTGTTGGATATTCTGAAGATGTCAAAGGATATAGACTTCTTCAACCCAAATCCAAAAATATAATAATTAAAAGAGATGTAAATTTTGATGAAAATATATCGGCCTTCGAGCCTAGTTCGGCGAGTGTGCCACCTTTGGCCTGCGAGCCTGATTCAGCATATGTGCCACCTCTCTCTCTCTCCTCTATCTTTAATAACATTCCTTCTAGTTCAAATGATGACAACGAGGATGAAAATCCTCCTCCAGCTCTTGCAATTGCTCCTTATACTCCACTGCTTCCAAGATGGGTCCGCTCTACTGAGGATGCAGTAGGTTCTCTTGCAGGTGACCCTGCCGATCGACGACGTACATGTTCTCAGTTCAAAAGAGCCTCTTCCTTATTGGCTCAAGTTCCAGAAAAAATTGATTTAGAAACCTTTGAAGAATCCTCTGGTCATCCAGATTGGGAAGAAGCTATGAATGAAGAGTATCGTTCCTTATTGGCAAACAATACTTGGGATCTTGCTCCTCTTCCAAAAGGAAGAAAACTTGTCAGATGCAGACGGGTTTACAAAACAAAGTTTGGACGAGATGGAAAAGTGGATAGACATAAAGCTCGTCTTGTTGCTAAAGGTTTTTCACAAGTTGAAGGCATTGAATATACTAAAACCTTCTCCCCTGTTGCCAAAATGAATTCTATCTGCCTTGTTCTTTCTCTCGCTGCCTCCTTTAAATGGGAAGCTCATCAGATGGATGTTAAATTAGCCTTCTTGCATGGATATTTGCATGAAGAAATATACATGGAACAACCCCCTGGCTTTATCCAAAAAGACTCCAGCCTTTTTTGTTGCCTTAGGAAGTCTCTCTATTGTCTCAAACAAGCTCCTCAGGCTTGGTATGCCAAAATGGATAGATTTCTCTTAGATAATAGCTTTTCTAGGTGTCATTCTGACAACACTGTCTACACCAGGAAGGTGGGTAATTCCTTCACCATCCTTGTTCGTTATGTTGATGATCTTATCCTTACTGGTAGTGATCCAAACCATATAAACCATGTGAATTCTAGCCTCAAAAAGAAGTTCGAAATGACAGACATAGGACACTTGCATTATTTCCTTGGTCTTCAAGTCTTACAATCTAAGGAAGGCATTACCCTCTCTCAGTCCAAGTATGTCTATGATCTTCTACACCACTTTTACATAGAAGACTGTAAGTCTGACCCTTCTCCCTTTCAGTCTAGAGTTAATCTTTTAGTCAACTGTACTACCCCTGAAGTTTAAGCTACCTTATACCATCAACTTATTGGTAAACTTTTGTATCTAACCCATACCCATCTTGACCTTTCCTTTGCCGTTGGTCTTGTTGCTCAGTTTATGCACCAACCTCATGAAAGTCACTAGAAAGCAGCTAAAATAATACTTTGATATATTCGAGGTACAGTTTAATTTGGGATTCATTACAGTGCAGGGGCATCTCCATTGTTGATTGGTTTCACTGAATCTGATTGGGTTGGTGACCCTGACGATCGAAATTCTACTGCAGGATATGTATTCAATCTTGGTTCAGGACCTATTACTTGGTCTTGTAAGAAAAAAAGTGTCATCTCTCTTTCTTCAGTAGAAGTAGAGTATCGTGGTGCAGTTGAAGCCAGAAAGGAAGCCATGTGGCTTCGTCAGATTCTGTCTGAATTTGGTCTTCATCAGCAGCTTCCAACTACACTTTGGTGTGATAATCAGAGTGTCATTCAGCTATGTAAAGATCCAGTTCAGCATCAACATATGACACACATTGAACTCCACATACACTTCATCAGAAATCTCATTCATGATTGTGTTCTTGAAGTGCAGTACTGTCCAACCAATGATCAAGTAGCCGATATCTTTACAAAGGCTCTCAGAGAAGTGAAGTTTACCAAACTTCGATCCATGATTAGAGTTCAGGAAAGTTGTCATTAAGGGGGGTATAGGCTCTAATGCCTCCTTCCTTCTCCTATTGTGTCACTTTTGTAAATCCTTCAATCCTATCCCAATTTCTTCTTAAGGGGGGATGTTAGGATATTTTGACACATAGGAAATAGGCTCCTTTTGTGTCACCTTTGTAAATCCTTCAATCCTATCCCAAGTTGTTCTTAAGGGGGGATGTTAGGATATTTTGACACATAGGAAATAGTTAAGAATAACTTAGTCTAGTGTAGTGTTAGGTAAAGTGTGTTTCTTTACCATGTACATTTGTAACTTATAATCTGATGGTCACAATTTGTGGTGATCTGACGGTTATCTCTCTCCATGGTATTAATGACACTTGATCTGTGGCTTAACACCCGATTGATCCATGAACTCTATTTAAAGAGCATGGAGGTTCATTTCTAGGTTAACCGTTTATGAGACAAACATATCTAACTTTTCTTTTATATTAATAAATTCCCTGAAGTGGCCACGTTGGCTTAGGGTGTGGACTGTTTCCCTCTTTGAGGTTTTAACCATGTGATTATACTGGTGTACTGATTTGTGATCTGTTTGTGAGCGGTGACCTTTGGTTCTTGATCTACAGAACTTACCATGTAAATTCCTACAGGACGTGCATCTTAACACCCTAAGTTTTTCTAGAATTTTGCATTGATTTCCTGGTTGCGTGCTCCGCGGGAAATCAACCTGATGATTGAGCTAGACTCTTTTCTTCGTGAGCCATCTAGAGTTGATTCCCTTTTTATTTTTGGTTGAGTGAGTGATCAAGTCTCAAGTGTCTGTCTAAGTTCATTTGGTTTGCTTGTTTGCTTGTGAGCATAGATTACATTGCTCATTGTTTAGCTGAAAAGTCTTCTTTGTATGATTGCTTGATGTAAAAGGGAATGAATTCCTTGTTTTGAGCCCACACTTTGGAAGTCATCTTGGTGCTTGAACTCATATGTCTTGTAGATTTTTGAGGAATTTCATTACAAAGTGTTCAAAACAAGATCGTGTTCTTAATGTTTGTTGCATCCCTTTTTGCATTAAGGAAATTTTCATTCATTTAGTTTTTGTCTCAAAGTTTTATTTTCATTAAAATGCATTAGATCAAGTTGCATTCAAAATTCATGTTTAAAATTTATCATTGAGCTTAGATTACATTGTTTGATGATTGAAAACTAAAGGACGCATTGATTCCATTCTCTTTCATTAAAATCATGCATTAAGTAGATCTTCATTTCATCGAAAAATGAATTGAGTTCATTCTTATTCATGCAAAAGAAAAAGGAAATTGTGCATAGATTACAATTGCATAGTTTTCAAAAAGAGAATTTTGCATAGATTTCATTGCATAATTCGCATCTTTGAATGTTTTAGATTACTTTTGGATAGTGAAACTCATCTAGTTATGAAAAATTTTCGTTTGCAATATTACTGTTTGTTGCATCATTGTTTGAGACTCTTCCCTTAACTATATAAGATTCATCGAAATGAATGGTTATTTTCTCATATAGCTGCATATAGAAGTTCTCCGATGATAGTGGTAGGGCCTTGGAATTGAAACCTAATTCAAAGATGAAGCATAAAATTTATTCAATTAACCTAAGGAAGCATTGAAAAATAATGGTCACACTTAGAGGTATAGGCTAGTGACGTGTTCTGGCATTGTTAAACCTAGCAGTTTTCGCTCGACATTTGGCATTAGACAGAGCTAGTACAAACTTGTTCTCCCTATACCATCATGTATATAAAGGGAGACCCTCATAGGTTGCAATACTTTATCCATTTGAATCTGATTTTCCTGCCTTGTAAGAGTGATACATTGAACACGACATTCGGGGATATTGGCTATCGTACATCAAGTCCCTGGTCATTTCTCTTTCATTTGATCACCAAGGTGTATATTGTATTTCACGATTACCTCGTAACCCTTTCTACCTAGAATAACCTGAGTAGTCATTTTTGATCTTTACTGACTCTTTAAATTTGAAAATATCATTGATCCCTTATCCTTTAGAGCTCGTTAAATCCAAAAGTGGCTAGATTCACCTTTTGTCCCTTTATCGACTCTTAAAACATGAAAAGTAAAAGTTTTGTTTCAGTGTCTTAAAATTGATTACCCACAAAATATTCTTGGTTAAAGTTATATTCTTTAGTTATTATTTAGGGTTGATTCTAATGGAAACGTTTCCAAATTTTACCAACCAAGGAGTCCCCTCAGGTGGGAATCCTGGTCCTTTTCCTTCATTTAGGAATGTTTTTTCCCTGTATATGGCAACGTTGTCCCTCCCAGGATTAACCATTGCTTTGTCGGTTTGGTTATTTTCGACCCCTATGGTTTTGAACATCCAAATGACTTCTAAACCAAGTTCTCCTCCACCTGAACCATCTCGACCCCATGTTGATCCTAAGATTGACCCATTGCCTTCTTCGCCAATTTCCTCACCTCGTTCTTCCTCTTCGCCTGGTGAAAGTTTGGATTCTAGTACCTAGGTGCCTAAGAAGAAGAAGAATAAGTCGAAGAAGAAGAAAAAAAATAAGTTAGGGGGAAATCAAAAACTATTTCTACCCATTAAACTAATATCAAGAAGCCTCCCACTTTGTCTCGCAGAGTCAAATTACCTTACAAGCTATGTGAGGGTGACCACCTTCTTCGTGATTTCCCCGGTATTCCCAAGGTGCTAGAAGTGTGGTTCGTTGGCCCAATTCGTCCTTCGTCATCAACCTCTGGGCATCATGTTGACAATGAGCCTTCAACTAAAGATAATGTGACTCGTAAGAAACATGGTAAGAAAAAATTTCCCTGTAGGTTGTGTGAAGGGAACCATCCCATTCCCCTATGTCCTTATATATATGAAGCTTCTAAAGTATTAGATACCCTTTCGAATTATGATTCCTATATTCCCATCAGTTACCAGAATTTTTCTTCGATTCCTCCGATAGTTGATCAAGTCATTGATTGTAATATCCCAAAATTGGAATACACAGCAATGGCTGCTAAAATAACACACTTCTGGGAAATATGTTCACTAAAATGAGTTTTTAGCTCCTGGATCCCTTAGATCATTGGATATAGTGTCTAAATCCAAAAGGAGAGCAAAAGAAAATCAAACTAGATGTGGTAAACAGATCTCCCACCACCTAGTCTAGCTGAAAAACACCCAAACAAAGGGGTTGCGACTATGTACATCAAACTGCTTCAGAAATAATGTAGTTTTGAGAGAATGAGAAGGACGCCAATAATAAAGATCAAATTTTGAATATACAGCAGAAAATCAAATCCAAAATGATTCTCTTACATTATAAAGAAGAATGTAGAAGACAAAGTAGAAGAAACTTCTCAGAAAATAGAGCTGCAACACATGAATTTACTGCAAAATGGCTTAACAACGTTTTTATAAGAGCTACAGTAGTTGTATGTTACACTTCAGATCTAGAGAGAATCTGTGTAGAAAAGATCAAATCCATTTCAGATCTGTACACAAGAAAATCTCTTTTACAATATCCCCTTGGGGGTTTGATCAAATCATGCAATACAGAGAGTAGATCTGAGTTTAAAGTAGCAGATCTGCAATATTATTTAGAAATTTTTGAATATGGTTTACATTAGAAATAGATCATATCTATATAGAACATGGATCATCAAGATAATCCATGGATCACCACAGTTAAAGGCAAAGCCCAGTACCATAGATCTCTTCTCAAAAAGGGGATCAAAACACCCTGCAAATCCTTCTCTGAAACTAACGCAGTCCTGGAAGGAAAACTGCATTGTAGCCTGAAGCACTGAGTTGGCCTACTACCAAGGTATGGAATATCAGCTCCAAAGGTTTAGAACTCTCTTGCCCATGGGATAGGAGAATTTCCCAATGAAAAGAGATCTTGAAATGGCCTAGATCTGAGCAAATATGACCTCCACTTGATGAAAATTGCAAGGAAAACCTAATCCTAAACATGATCAGCGCTTTAGTTGAAATATGAGCTTGGCCAAATGCCTAATAGTGGATGAAATCAGTAAGACTCCTCCAAGAAATCCTCAATGGAAGAGGTGGGATCCCTGCCTAGGAACTCCCAAGTGCTAAGCAGCACTATTCTAAGCTAAACAGTAGAGAATGGTATTTGTCTAAACAAACAAGATACTCAGAAATATGCATAATAAAAAACCATCTCTTTTTGCTCTCCTCCTCCTTTTATAATATGGAAGCCTTGTGAAACCCTAAACCACTTCAATGAATTAGCTCCTTTCACATGAGGAGCATCCATCTAAAACTGCGCTATCCATCCATGAGGTGCATTGAATCCAGACTACACTATAGATTTAGTCAAGGTTAACCTAGTCTCGTAGCTCAAACCCATTCACACCTACAATTATTTTGTTTACATGGCCCAAATTTATCCTTGTTCACATGGGCATTGATTTATTCATTTATTTTCAGGAGTTTTACATGTCCTCCTTTATTCATGTATTCAAACAACAGGAAATGAAACAAAAATGTATATTCCTCTTAGCTTAGGCTAAGTAGGAATATTACAGTCCTCCCTTGCAAAATGTTGCTTGTCCTCAAGCAACTGATCGAGTGAGTGCTGCAACATTTCTCCTTCTCCATTGGTGACACCATCATAGATCAAGATTTCATCATGAGCCAAGTGTTCACCATTCCAAGCCTCCATGAACTGTTCCTCTAAAATCATCATGAGATGTACAAAATCCATCCCACAAGGAGTCAAGAACTCAACAGAAACAAACATGGTTGGTCCTCTGCTCTCTCTAAACCATGTGGCATAAGGTGCATAGAGATTTTCCATCCCATGTGGTACATAAAAACTACCAATCCTCTCTCCATACAATCCCATGAGAAGTACAACTATATCATCCAATTATGGAAGCATAATGACATATATACAAACCGAAATTTGAGCATGAGGAAGTGGCTCAAAATCCCACATAGGGTGCTAGCACAGTGTATCTCCTGCCTGCATCAGATCAAGGTATGGTAAGTGGTTTCCCCACCACTTACTTGTTGCACAAGGTATCTCACCATGGCTGAAAGTATGAGATATGTTTGGTGCCTTTGGGAAGCACCCAACATGAAAAGGAACCTCCATTTGCATAGCAGGGGAGTGGCCAAGTTCAGAATTTGTAGTGGCCCAAAGTTTTCTGTGAGATTCATATGGTACAACACTCCTCTTAGGGGCCATGGCTTGCAACAACATGGTGAAAGAATACATCAAATCAGAAAATAAAGCTTGCATTACATGTTCAGATTTTTCACCATCAATGTTCCTTTTAAACATGGAACTGTGCACAAATTTCTCTCCCTTTTCAAGAGAAGGAAGAAATGACTGAAATGACTCTTGCATAGAGTCCTTTAGCTACCCAAAATCCACATAGATTTTTCATTATAGGAAATGCTGATGTGGCTCTTCTCCAAAACCTTCCCATTCAAAACATCTCATGATAGTACTGTAGATCTTCATAGAATAGGTAGGGCTGAAACAGAATTCCTTGAAGGCCCTTTGTAGCATCCCCTCCTTGAGCTTGGAGGCTCTAGGCAAGAAGATCCTATCATAATGATATATTATTCCCTCATGGATTATATAACCCTCTCCATGCACTTGTTCATCAAGCATCATACAAGTGTAGAGATCATTGGAGTAATCCACCAACAATTGGGATCTCCAATATAGATCTACACTCCCCAATAAGGACAACATTGATGATGCATCAATAAAATTTCCTGCCATGTTGCTAATCTCTTTTTTGACATTTATTATGCCAAAGGTACAATTAGGAAGGAAATACCTCTCCTTTTCCTCCTCCAATAGTGCAGAATCAGAAATGTAGGATGGTGAGGATGATGAGAAAGGAAAATCCCCCTCTTCCTGGTGCTTGCTTAAGCCTTATAGTGCTGTAGCTGTGACTCCTAATGCTCCATTACCTCCTGGATCTGATTTTGGAGCATCAAGTAGTGATATATCTCCCACTAAAACTGAATCTAGTGACCTCCCTGGTGGTTTGCCACTAGATGAGAGTGTTTCTTGCAAGAATCTCATGAACATGAGAGAAGGGACAATGAGGTCCTTTCTTCCACTGCGTAAATCCATCTCTGTTTTCTGTGTGGAAGTCTTAGGTGAGGGGTAAGAATGCATGCCTATGATCATTTGAGGTGTACCACTCTTCTTTTCCACCCATTCCATCTACAAAGCCTCCCAATCAGTGGTGACTTTCCCTAATGTAATCAACCATTAAACACCCAAAAGAACATTGGTGTCAGGTATGTCAACTACAAATAATTGATCCATCGAAGTGTAGGATCCCATGGTGATTGAAAGTGATGGGAGATAATGCCTGCATTTCATTTTCCTATCTCCTGGGACTAGAACATAAAATCCCTCAAAGGTGATAGTGGGAATGGCCCTTCTTTGCACAAGATGAGCATCAATAAAGTTATGGATGACCCCACTGTTAATAAGAACAAATACCCTCTTATTCATGATTGAACCATGAACTCTTAGGGTCAAGTACTTAGGTACTACCCTCAAGGATGCAAGATTTCCTCCAATAGGAGAAAAATCTCCACTCCCATCTCCCGATGGTGAAGGATCTCCCTCAACAATGTCAGCGCCGTGACCTCTCCTTGGCTCATCATCTTCTTCTTCCTCCTCAACATCTGAGAAGACTTCTATGTAGTGTGCTTTCCCAAAAGCACATCTATGTCCAGGTGCCCATGATTCTTGGCAAGTGAAACATAGCCTCTTCTTCCTTAGCTCCCTCTGGACTTCAATATCAAGAGGCTTCTTGAATGAGCTCTCCTTTCAAGGAGCATATTTCTCTTCCTTCCCTTTAGAAAAGTAAGAGGGATTGTTCTGAAAGGTTTCCTTTGCTTTTGGTAAGGCATCTTGGAGGTCTCTAGCCCTCTCAATGGCATCATGTAGTGTATTGGGCTTGGTAGATTTGACCAACCCATGCAAAGGTTCATCCAAGCCATCAATGAACATGTACACCCTCCTCGTTGTAGATAGATTAGGAACCATAAAAAATAATCTCAGAAACTCAGAAATATAGGATTATGAATTACTTGACTGCTTCAACTTTGAAAGGCTCATGAAGGGTACTTATGGATCCTTTATGTCGAACCTCTCCACCAGTCTTCTATTAAATTCAGAATAGGCAGTCACATTAGCATGGCCCAAAGTAGACAACCCATGGAACCACCAGTTATGTGCTTCACCTTCAAAGTCCAGCGCTGCAATCTTGATGGATTCCATCTCAGGGACTTTGTTCAACTGAAAATAGATGTCTAGATTTTCTACCCATGCCTTGGCAAAACTAGTGGATGACACATCAAACTTGGGTAAAAAGAATCTTCCCATAGAGTGATGTCGATCATGATTTTGAGTGAATCCACCATCTCTATACTGATTCCTTGGTCTTCTTTTGTCCTTGAGGTGGAAAAACTCTTGAAAACTCAGATGGTCCTTGAATATCTGAATCTAGGACTCATACTCTTCAAAATAGTCTTCAAGGGATGCTTTCTCATGAAGCCCTTCATTCTCCACAGCCAAGAAGGTAGGCACAGTGGAACGTTGTGGAGCTTCTGGCTGGTTCACTGGTTGATCACTCCAATGGTGAGACATTCCAAAGCTTTCACTGGGATGAAACCTCCCAGGAGACTCCTTGAGCATGTCTATACTCTTCAAAATAGTCTTCAAGGGATGCTTTCTCATGAAGCCCTTCATTCTCCATAGCCAAGAAGGTAGGCACATTGGAACGTTGTGGAGCTTCTGGCTGGTTCACTGGTTGATCATTCCAATGGTTAGACATTCCAGAGCTTTCTCTGGGATGAAACCTCCCATTAGACTCCTTGAGACTGTCTAGTCTAATCTCCTTGATCTCTCTAGCAAGACCTTGCATAGATACCAAAAGAGTTCTTGCAAACTCTTCTCCTTCTTTATCACTTCCAGTTTCAGGGGCTTTACCCTTGTCTTGATCATCAGTGGTATAATCAAATTTCTTCTGGCTTCTATTCTGATACATCTTTTCCCTCTCATTAAGAGGCTCATCTTCTTCTGAGTTCATATTGGCTTTGGCTCTTCAATGAAAGCATAGGCTGTGCCAAGAAAGGATATTTGACACCACTGTAATATCCCAAAATGGGAATACACAGCAATGCCTGCTAAAATAACGCACTTCTGGGAAATTCGTGCACTGAAATGAGTTTGCATCTCCCTTATCCATTATATCAGTGGATCTAGTGTCTAAATCAAAAAGGAGAGAAAAAAAAAAATCAAGCTAGGTGTGGTAAACGGATCTCCCACCACCTAGTCTAGCTGAAAAACACCCAAAGAGAGGGACTGCAACTATGTACAGCAAACTGTTTCAGAAATAACACATTTTTGAGAGCATAAGAAAGAGGCCAAAAATAAAGATCAAATTTTGAATATACAACAACAAATAAAATCCATAATGATGCTCTTATAATATACATCAGAATGTATAAGAAAAAGTAGAAGAAACTTATCAGAAAAGAGGGCTACAACACACGAATTTACTGCAAAATGGCTTAAAAACATTTTCATAAGAGCTGCAGTAGCTGTATGTTACACTTCAGATCTAGAGCAGATCTATGTACAAAATATCAGATCCATTTCATATATGTACACTGGAAAAGCTCTTTTACAAGATCCCCTTGGGGTTTTGATCAAATCATGCAATACATAGAGTAGATCTGAGTTTAAAGTAGCAGATATGAAATATTATTCAGAAATTTTTGAAAATGTTTTACATTAGAAATAGATCAGATCTATATAGAACATGGATTAGCAAGCTAATCCATGGATCACCAAAGTGAAAGGAAAATCCCAACACCAGAGATCTCTTCTCAAAAAGGGGATCAAAACACCCTGCAAATCCTTCTCTGAAAATAACACAGTCCTAGAAGGGAAACTACGCTATAGCTTGAAGCATTGAGTTGGCCTACTTCCAAGGTATGAAATATCAGTTTGAAAGGTTCATAACTCTCTTACACATGGGATAGGAGACTTTCCCATTGAAAAGATATCTTGAAATGGCCTAGATCTGAGCAGATCTGACCTCCATTTGCTGCAGCATGCAAGGAAAACCTAATCCTAAACATGATCAACACTGTAGTTGAAATATGAGCTTGCCCAAATGCTTGATAGTGGATGAAATCAGCAAGAATCCTCCAATAAATCCTCATGGAAGAGGTGGGATCCCGGCATAGGAGCTCCCAAATGCTAAGCAGCACTATTCTCAGCTAAACAGAAGAGAATGGTATTTGTCTAAATAGAAAAGATACTCAGAAATATGCATAATCAACAACCCTCTCTTGCTGCTCTCCTCCTCGTTTTATAAGATGGAAGCCTTGTCAAACCCTAAACCACTTTAATGAATTAGCTCCTTTCACATGAGGAGCATCCATATAAAACTATGTTGTCCATCCATGAGGTGCATTGAATCTAGACTGCATTGTAGATTTGGTCAAGGTTGACCCAGTCTCATAGCTCAAACCCATTCACACCTGCAAGTGTTTTGTTTACATGGCCCAGATTTATCCTTGCTCACATGGGCATTGATTTATTCATTTATTTTCAGGAGTTTTACATGTCCTCCTTTATTCATGTATTCAAACAACAGGAAATGAAATAAAAATGTATATTCCTCTTAGATTAGGGTAAGTAGGAATATTACATTGATTGGGATTCATCTCCGGTCAATTCCACTCTCTCTGAAGTTTAGTCTCCCAAGTCCATTCCCAACCAATCATTGGTTGAGAAAAAGGTTGACATGATTCCATCTACTGTTCATCAGGTCTTTTTTTTCGAGGCTGGGTCTCATCCCAGTCATGTTCTTTTTGTTTCCTCTGATTCCTCGGGATCATAGGGAAATCCTCTCGTTTCCATGATCCAGGAGGATGATTCTTTCACTCGCGTCACCACAGTTCAAGAAAGTGAAACTCCTACTCTCATTCCCATATTCTAGGAGGATGGTATTTCCACTCTCGTAATGCAAGGGGATAATCCTCCTATTCCTATGGCACCCCCTCCATGTTGTTTGGTCGCTTCCTTTGATTGGATTCGATGTAAGAGATACTGTCTTCCTTCTTACGTTCCCTTTGAGATCACTGTACATGCATGCAATATTGTTGTACCGAGCACGATTATAGATGAAGGTGTCGTGGTTAGTATTATGTCCTCAAATACATGGCAAGATTTAGGTTCTCTACAACTTGTGCCTACTACTCAGAATTTTCTGGCTCTTAATAGAGGAACAAGTCAACCATTAGGGATCCTTCTGAAGCTTCCTATTACTTTGGGAGGGAAATTTTCTATATAGATGTAATGGTGGTCCAAGGCGCCTTGGATTTTAATTTAATCCTGGGGCACGACTATTATTATGCCATGGGCATGCTTTTCTCTTCCATCTTTCGTGTGATCTCTTTTCCACATGAAGGTTCGATCGTGACCATTGATCAACTTTCATTCTTTGGTCCTGATGTGACATCTGGTCCACTGTCATCCCTTCCTGGTCCTCACCTACTGGTGATATATTCCCTGCCATGAGTCAATTATGTGGCCACATGTTCCATGTCTGCATCCACTTATAATTTTGTTAGTGAAGTAGTACACAATGCATTGGGGGCATTGGATCCTAATTTCGAGAGTATTGTACTCCCGTCAGATGAGAAACTCTTGGAATCCATGACCTCATATTCGCCATGTTCTGGTCATGGCGGAGAAAAGTTCATTTTCTTCTGTCAAGCTCCTTAAAAAATGAAACAAGCTCGTTGGAGGATAGTTCATTTTCTTGTGTCAAGCTCCTTAAAAAATGAAACAAGCTTATCGTAGCATAGTTCATTTTCTTGTGTCAAGCTCCTTCAAAAATGAAACAAGCTCTTATGGAGCATAGTTCATTTTCTTGTGTCAAGCTCCTTAAAAATGAAACAAGGTGTTGTGAGGATAGTTTTTTTAATATGTCAACCTCATTAAAAAATGAAACATGTTCCCATGCAATTTGAGATTTTTATTAGATCTCATAAAATCCCAATTGATTTTTTCTCTTGGTATCGTAATTGAACCTTCATTCCATCCACATGTCAGTAATTACCATTCTACTCTATTGAATGCACTGAATCTTGGGGGGCATGTACCATGAATTGAGTCACCACGCTGGGGGCATGGAAACTTATTTCGAGCATAGTTTTCCATGTTTTCAATCTTGTGTAAAAATGAAACCAATTTCAAGCATAGTTTGTTTCTATTTCAAGCTTGTGTAAAAATGAAACTGATTTCAAGCGTAGTTTTCTAAAAGTTTCAAGCTAGTGTAAAAATGAAATGAACTTCAAGCTGAGTTTCCTGATTTCAAGCTTGTGTAAAAATGAAAACATTCTTATTTTACCTCTCGTGATTGCTATTTCATCAGCCTTTTTTTCCAGATGAGCCTTGGTTTTCTCATTCCATCGTTACCATCTGCTCGACCGATCATATGCCCTCACATGATTGTTCTACCCATTCCCGAGGAACAACTGCAATGAGTGGTCTTGTTAGCCAACCTCTAGACCTTTACTTGTTCTAAGAAGTTCCACCATAACCAGAACTAATTGCTATCCCTTAATACCACTTGTTACTCCAGGAGGAGTCAAATTTCATCTCTTTTCTGACTCTCAAAAAATGAAAATATTTCCGAGATCTTATCATTTTGAAATTGTTAAAGGTTGTCAAACATCGTTTACCCAGTATACATTTACCCCTTTTTCAGGTTGGGATAAACTATTTACGAAAAAGGAATACATTAGCCAATCACAACTAAGAGATTCTCTCATATTTTATTTTCTACCTTTTCGGGTATGAGGGACTATTTATGAAAAGGGTCTTTTGGATTTTTATTTTCGCCTCTTTTCAAACTCTCTAAACATGAAAAGAGGCTGATTTTTCCCTTTGTCTGACTCGTTAAAACTAAATGGCATTGGATACCATAACCATGACGTTACCGAGTTCCTCCTTTATAGGGCTCATAAAATGTACTAGGATGGATTTTTCCAGAGGAGAAACTTATATAACAACCATATTATATCCTCCTCAAGCTTGTGTAAAAATAAAGAGGTACTCACCTGAAATGGTGGGGGAAAATGGAAGTAATTAGTCAGTTGTGTCAACAGTATTTCACTCTTCAACATGACACTTATCTGCAATTCATGTAAGGTTGGGATATCTTCACTCTGTCACTATGCCTCCATGGGTTTGGGAAATCCGTTTGCCTCTCATTCGATTACAAATATTGTCAACATGACCTCTGATCCTATTTGATTCAAATGCTACCAAATTCTAGAGTCATGTCGCCGATATGTTCAAGAGAAAAACCTTCTACAGTTTGTACATTCCCTGATCCTTTGTTTCATTCTTGATTAATACTCATATTTCATTCTTTGTTTCGTGTCGATGATGTGGGATTCATTATGACCCTCCTTCAATGGATTTCTTCATGTTGACTTTAGCTCGTTATCCGGGAAATCAATCTAAAGACTCCTTTCTGGTACCTTAGAACTTGCATGCCCTAATGGCAAGTTCTTCGCATTCGACGATAGGTTCACCTCATTGGCCTTCGATTGAGTGATTTCACGAGTGTTCGACTCCATCTCACTGTTCAGATTCCATGGATCATACTAGTAGTACCTTGAGAACCATTATCAATATTGGTGGTCTCTCTCGTGCCTGTTAACAGCTTTCATCATTGGCTGGTAATCAGGTGAATTTCTTGCATGTTTAACTTTAGCTCATTTATTCACATGCTTGAAATTGTACTTGATCGGGTCGTGACGAAGCGCAAGACCCTAAATTTTACTCTCTAGAGTCCATGTTGTGAGGTGATATTATTTCTCCATGATTGGATACATGTTTCTTTTAGATGGATGGTTGCAACCATACCATGAGTCTATATTTGATTCTTCTCAGATGGATGGTTGCGACCATACCATGGTTTCGTTTATGGATGGTTGCATCCATACCTTGATTCATGTATTTTCATTAGAAATTACATTTATGTATATGTATATATTCTTGATTATCAAGTCTCCCGATGGCAACGTCTAGTTCCTTGCATGTATTTGTAAAGCATTTCACCCCTCACTCGTGTTCGGACATCATTCTTTAGGGCTCAGCTATTACACATCAATTTTTCATTGTCCCTGTACTCCCCATTCCTTGATCCTAGAGGACCCATGTAGTGACCCTTGTGTACTTTCCAAGCATGGAATACATACCCCTGAACCACACTTTGTCTGCCAATTCATCTCCCTTTACAACGTTTCTGGAAAATCCCTATAAAAACCCTAGGGCTAGAGGGATCGCCTCTGTTTGCAGAGGGATTTTTCCTGCACAAAACCATGATGAGGAAATTCCTCGACCTCAATGGGGTTTATGATGCCTTGCCCATTGCTAACAAGGCCTTTCCTCTGATACCCCATATTCTTCACCAGTTTGGATCCGATCCCTGTAGTATGTTTTTCAAAACCAGCGAATTCATGATCATGAAAAGTACATGAAGTTGAAGGATTTATTTTTACCTCGCGTTGGTTATGTCACAAATTTTCCAAGGCCTCATTCTTAGCTTGCAACTGGCATAGTAACCTTTGTTTTTCTTCCTTTTCTTACTATAGGAGCCTTCTTAGCGCATTAATTTCTGCTTAGATGCTTTGGTTAATCTCTTCAAGTTCTTGGAACACTACTGCAGTAAGTGTCATTTTCATCTTTGGTACAATATCTGTTGAAATTTTTGTTTCATCACCCGAATTGGAACCTAAGTCTATGGGTCCTTTAGCTACGATCCCAAAGGCTGCATGATTCATTTCATCACCAGAATCATACCCCGGGCCAATTGGTCTACCTCGTGCAAATCTTGTAGCTATGTCCTTCTCATCTTCCTCTCATTCAAAATGTTGGTTCTCCTGCACAGTGGTAGCGGTCTTCTGCTTCCCCTTTTTGTCATTCCTCTTAGGTCTAAACTAAGGGTGTAACTTCTAGCAACTTTCTTCATCATGTCCCTCTTTCTCACAATGTGTACAAGAGGGTTTTTATTTCCTTCTCTTGGTTGTTGCAGTTCTCCTTGGGTGGTCATTTTTTTCATGTGTTCCACTACTTTCTAGATGCATGGCCTTCACACTAGCCTCATCGATGGTAGGAGGCTCAAAAAATAATAATTAATGTCTTCTGTAATTATGCAGAGAACCCATATACTTGGTTACAATCTCTAGTGAATCTAATGGAATGGCCAAATTCAATGCTTGTTTTCTAAATTCTTCAGTGAATTCTTGCACATTTTGACCTCTACTTTTCCTTAGGTGTTGTCATTCCATTAATTCCTTTTGGTTATAAACCAAAGGGTAAAATGTTTTTCTCAATGCAGAAACAAAATTTCACCATGAGGAGAGACGGTTACCCAAATTTTGGCTGCCTTGCAATTTTCTCTCCCACTAGACAAGAGTGGTGTTGTTCAGACGAAGAGAATCCAACTGGATCTTTGCCTCGTCCTCCTCGATCTTCTGAATCCTGTAGTAGAATTCAATCTTTCTAATCCAGTTGTTAAGCTTTTCTACATCACTTTCACTAATATACATGGGAAGATAAAGTTTGACATCTAATGTAAATAAAGGTTTCTTATATTTATTTCTTGAATTCTTATGATGATCGTGAGAAGAAGAAGAGGAAATTCCACTTGCGGAAGAAGGAGGTGGATCCCCTCCATTGTCTCCATGTGCTGAACCTTGTCCTTCTAGAGAATTTTCCCCTGCACTTTCTAGTTTCGCAAGCCTTGAGAAAAACTTCTCGACCAGATCTGCCATGGTGTAGAGTGTTTTGTGGAATTTTAGATTCTCCTCATTTCTAACATCGCCATCCATTTTTTTTCTTCGATGTGCACGTCCTGCTTCGGGATCCAAAGGCTTTAGTTTCCCTTTGCCTCTTCGTAGCCTGTTTATAGTTAGCATACAAACATATAATTCACATCTACAAATACCTTCTCTAATACCACTTGATCCAATATCTTTAGCTTTGAAATTTACTAAATAATTACACGTAAAATTGCATCTTAACCATGAAACTTAAAAGGCATGAACATAAAAAGAGATAAACACATAAAATCATACAAAGAAGACAAGGAATTGATATTGGGTTTCGTCCAGGAGGGACTACATCTCTAGACCTTGCTGAATCAGTGAGGATGCCCTCTTCATTAAGTGGCAAATAAAATGAAAGTACAAGAATTAATGAAAAATTACTTCCTTATACCTCCATAGCTGAAAGTGCCCCCAATTGAAGAACTTTGATGAAGAAATGGATAACATTGTTGGATTCATGGCGCTGAGAGGTGCATAATCCATATAAAAGTTTCCTGATTCTGACACTAGACAAATCTGGCCCCTTTGGAAATGGGCTTAGTTCATGGTTCTTCCCCCCTCCTGTAAGGCGCTCAAGGTTCCACTCTGTCTTGTACTCTGTTCCACTCCAGGCCTGCCTCGGCACATATGGAGACTGAGGGTAACAATAAAAAGTGTTGGGAAAATAAATCAATGAAAAGCTCTTATTGTAGTGGTTTAAATCCAAGTTAATAGGGAGGAGGTTTGGTGGTCAAACCCTGCCTCCTCCAAAGCAGAGGTGCGTTTGTTGTTTTAAAACTCAACACATTTTAAATGAGGGGCATGTGGGGTCGGGCCCACCTTGGGCGGCCTGCCCAAAATTCCTGCCAGCGTGGTATCATATGTGGATCATTATGGTTTTATTATACGCATATTTTACAAGTCACATTGCATAATCGTTGGAGCGGGGGGTTGGTTGGAGTTTTTTTAGGGTTTCATCGACGGACCTGGTGACTATTAAGCCGGGCAGGTTCGACACCTGTCACAAAAATGTTTTACAGTGGTAACATATATAGCATATATATGTTGTAATATTTGTTATAACGTATGCGGAGTGGTCTCATGGGGTCCGGTGGGGGTCATGGCCCGTGAGACTTATTTTAATTTTTTTATTTTTTTACTTTTTTAGTAACCAACCAAACATGTTTAAAAATTTGGGTTTTAGGAGTTAGAGGGAATTTTAAATATCTCACAATTTCACCCAGAATTGGGCCGGAATGCGACAGCTAGGTTTCAGTGAAATTTATCCTTCTTTAACCTACCATGTCATCCAAGTCAACCCAAAACTCAGACTGCCTCTAACTTTCTCATATGAGCTCGGTTTGACAAACTATTCGCATCATTGCAATCAGGACGATGACATATTCAACTTGACATCAAGTTTTCCACATTTATGACACTTTGATTTTTTAGCCTTATCCTTAAGCCACTTTTTCTTCGACCTGTATGGTCCTCCTGGATCAGTTAGCCATGTTCTGCTAAAGAAGGAAAATGATACATACATACATACATACATATATATATATATATATATATATATATATATATATATATATATATATATATATATATATATATATGCACTAACTTATTTTTCAAGTCACCAGCCGAGATTGGCCAAAGTCATAATAAGCTCAAGAGGGATAGAAGACTAGACCACCCATGCCTTCGTATATACTATCGCCCTAGGGGTTAGGCCTAGAAATTTATAATTAAACAAAAAAGTATTTAAAATTTTGACAAGTGCGCGAATGGAAAACCTAAGCATAGGAGTAATCAGGAATGTTGGATGAATGTTGGATGATTTTATCATTCTGTTGGATGGTCTCAATGTATACCTGATAATAGGTGTGGCCACACTATCATTAGCCATCAATGCTTATAAAATCCATTTAATATGACCTTTATTTCTGGTGAACAATATCTCAGAATCTGCGTCTTGGTTTTCAAAGGATATACTCTTATAGTTTCTCTCGAGATAGTTTTCTTTGAGGGAGTTTCTATTGTGGTGGGTTCTCAATGAGATAAAGTTTTCATCGAGAAGGATTTTTTGTGAGAGAGTTTCCATTGAGAAAGGATTTCTCCGAGATGTGTTTTTGTCGAGGTGATTTCTCACCAAGAAATAATTTTCTCCAAGAAGGATTTTTCTCCAAGGGAATTTCCATCGAGGTGAGTTTTCTTCAAGATAATGTTTTTGTTGAGAAAGTTTTTCTCCAAGGTGAGTTTCCATTGAGAAGGAGTTCTAGCCGAGATAGAATTTTCCCTTGAGATGGTTCTTATGTGTGTGTGTGTCTGTGTGGGTAATAACACATGGAGGGTTATACATGGCCAATATGAACCAGTTGGCAACTAATATAATTTTTCCAAAGGGAGATGAGGAGTCTAACTAAGATAGGCACATGAGAATCAGAAGTGGACCTGGTGGGCACCATACAGTGGGTTAACGTTGTGGCACT